>JAYJMB010043243.1:12320-29059 GCA_036873735.1 Pouteria campechiana
TCATATTAAAAAATACCGCGCTAGGATTAAAATTCATTTTTAAAGGAATTATCTGAAACGAATATCCAAATCTCACAAGCCTCTCGGAAGCAAACGCCCCTCAATCCCGCCCACGCTAAAACATGAACGGTTACGATCAACCTATGGGCTTAAACTAACGGTGCCGAGCTTGGTTTTCTCGTGTAGACATTCGACCGTTGAAAACTAGAAACAACGGCCGCGTGGCCAGACCCGCCCACAGGGGCCACTGTCCTTGTTCGCATGGAGAATGAATAGAAGGTGCTCTCGGGAGCATCTAAAATTTAAGCTCCAAGAGATCGTATCTATTTGAAAAACAGAATTTCGGTCTCCAGATTCACATCGAAAATAAATAAAAGAAAGAAACTATCACATTCAATTTTTGGATCACCACAATACTCCATTAAAAAATAATTTATAATACAAATGAAATTTTTGTGTATTTTATGATATCCAGTTATGATTTTCTTAAATTGGACCTCTAAATTTCTTTTTTGTAATTTTATTTTGTGCATATGGACGATCATGATGACGAAAAACTATCCAAATTTTCACAGTTTTGCGTTCTGGGGAGTTTTCGAGGCATTCTGCTGCGGTTCTTCCCACGGTCAATCACCCACAGTTTTGCAGACTCACCTACTACCACTACGCGATACCGCCGCATGGCTTAAAGCATGGAAACATTGATACTCTGGCGGAGATCATATATCATACGCATGTAGGTAATTCCATCCATTTTGAAACTTGGTCCCCTGGCTGATAACAAATAAAATTTTGTAATTCCATTTCAATTCACCGGCCATGCAAATGGATTTTTCCATTCATCAATGTTCATCATAGAATAACCTTTCTCAGGGATGTCATTAACATCAGACCATATATTAATCAAATTCATCATACTTTGTTTCAATCCAAAATATACCTCACGACTAATACGGTAGAGATTGGCATTGATTCCAATGAAAAATCGATAAAATATCTGCGCGTGTATACGAATTCTATACTCCGTCACCAGATAAAGAAAAAAACTCCCCTCCTATATATATATCGAACCCGACGGTCCCATTCCACAACTTAAACAGATTGCTTTCGATGGCTCCAACGGCTGCAATGCTTCTTCTCTTCTACCGCTCCAAGTCATCCTCGCCTCCTCAAAGCACCTTCGGCGCCAGCATTTCCGGTGGTAAGCGGCTTTCTCGCCTCGATCGACGTCAGGAATCCGCCCTCGCATCCAACGGTCGCGATGGCTCCTCGTTGCCTGAGGAGGGGTTCCGAAAGGCTCTGGAACTCAGCTGCTGGTCTCTGTGAATACGTACATTCGATGTATCTGAGCATTTGTAGGCATCCGCCCTTATGAAATGTATATGCATTTGCAGGAATTTTACCGTTGTGCCCTTTTGGAGATTGTTTAACTCATTGACGATATTCGCGCGAGTAGAAATGAGAAGGGATCCACGCGGTGAGTCTTCCGGCTCTTTAACAATTGATCAGCGCCGTTGATGATCAAACATAGAGTTCTTCTTCATTTGGACGGTGTGGATTTGGTTTCCTGATTTCATCATACTCTCCACGAAGCAACATGAACGGTGGAGCTTGGGAGCGTCGATATAGCCCTCCTGCCCGAGCATTCATAGATTGGGCTAGCTTTTGGGCTTAAGCGACGGTCCATATGTTGGGGCCCTGGACGGGACCATATTTTAGTCCGAGCCTAATGTGGGCAAGCCGGGTTCGCTATTCGCATGCGCCACAACCGCATGCAAGTTCATTTGTACACGTGAGAAGGCCACACACGTGTGCGCAATTTATGTAGTTCAAAACCTGGCCCATAAAATGAGGTGACGCCGGTCCCACTTTAAAATTTCTAATTCTTTGTATAATTGATGACCCATTCGTATAAAAAAAGTTATTATTCTAGAATTTTTATTTTGATATAATTGGACACATTTAAACATGATTTATACCAATTTTGTAATTTAAAAATGATATTTAATCTTATTTTATAATTTTATTAATCATTACCTTTAATTTGATAATAATAATAAAATTAAAAGTTTGCCATTTTTAATTTAATTACATATGGAATTTGAAAATATATAAACACATTTGAAAAAAAATTGCAAATGTATAAATTTCGTGACTATTGTGAGCATAATCTATGAAATATAATAGAACATAAAAAAAAATTAATACATGTATTTTTTATTGTCATTTACACTAGTATAAAACGTTTATTAAAATTTGTTTCGTAACTCCTAAAATTATGCTTTGTAATAATTTCACGAAATTAGTATATTTATAATTTTTTTTATAGACTAATAGGTATATTTGCTAAAATTTATCAATGCAGGTATACCTACAAATGCCCCTTAAATATACTTAGGATATTATTTCAAAATATATTTGATAAGATGGGAACAATTTAATATTTAAGTGTGTTAACTTATGTCAAAATAAAAAATTTATTCCATTAATTTTTTTTATCTAAATAAATAATCACTTGTGACTTCGTTCCTTTACAACTTGAATTAAACAAGGGCCATCTATTTCATTTCTCCCCACGACACTCACCGACTGTTGCAGACGCTGCAAGAAGACGCCATGCGGGTAAGCAAAATCCTCTCTCTCTCTCTCTCTCTCTCTCTCTCTCTCTCTCTCTCTCTCTCTCTCTCTCTCTGTGAATTAGAATGCAGCGAAACGATCAGCTTTTTATGTCTCTTTGTTTTTCTGTGGAGAAAAGATAGCTGTGGAAGGTTGTATGCATGGAGAGCTAGACAATGTGTATTCCACTCTCCGACATTTGGAGAAGGTGGAGAACACCAAGATCGATCTCCTTATCTGCTGCGGCGACTTCCAGGTACTACTTCACCACACTCAATTCATGGGCTGTTTGGAAATCAAGCTCCATTTGGATGCTTGAATCTACCTGAGTTACAAATACGAGTTGTATTTGGGGTTCAATCGTCAAATTTGCGATGAATTTTCAGATACATGAGATTGAAATTCATGTTAATCGTCAGATTTTGAAAGTTGATCTGAGGTGGATAGCTGCAAGCCCTGATGCTTGTTCTATCCTTCTTTCTCCTTACTGTGAAACGGACTGCTTACTTTTTGAAACTTGGAAATGCGTTGTAATTCAACTGATTAAAATTCGAAGCATCCAAACTGCCCTGTCTGCCTTGAATTTCTCTTGGGAATTGCACTGATGGGCATTACTGAGTGCGTTGATGCTGTATGCGTGTGTGTGTGTGTGTGTGCGCGCCCTGTCTGCCTTGAATTTCTCTTAGGAATTGCACTGATGGGCATTACTGAGTGTGTTGATGCTGTATGCGTGTGTGTGTGTTTGTGTGTGTGTGCGCGCGCGCGCCCTGTCTGCCTTGAATTTCTCTTAGGAATTGCACTGATGGGCATTACTGAGTGCGTTGATGCTGTGTGTGCTATTGCAATTTCGAGCTGTGAAGTGTGAGTGGAGAAGGGTGTTAGACATTGGATTGCTGTTTTTGGCTTATGCATGGTTGGTCATGTGACCCACATTATACTCCATGATCTCATAGTTCTTGGTCAGAAGATACTCATCCTATCAATTCCTTGCTATGTGATGGCTGGCTGACTAGTTGCTGATGTTGAGCAGGCGGTACGCAATGAAAATGATCTGGAAAGCTTGAATGTCAAACCCAAATACCGCAGTATGAACTCATTTTGGAAGTACTACTCTGGACAAGAAGTTGCTCCTATTCCCACTATTTTCATAGGCGGGAATCACGAGGCTTCAAATCACTTGTGGGAGCTGTGAGTTTTAACTTAAATTGATTTTTGGTTTTGAAGGATCAAATGCATGCTTGTTTGGTAATAGCGTCCTTTGAATGACTTTGTTGGGTAATGGAATTTTTCTACTCCTGTGAGATGAAAATAATGAAGCCTTAGGAGTGATTGATAAATTAAGATTCCTAATGCTGATCTTTGAGCTCTCAGGGTCATTTGCGAAAACCTCTAATGCCATTTTTAGCTGATGTAACCAATTACTTGGTTTGGAACTCATAGCCCTCAAAAACTGTTGTGAAATCAGAAGAATTGTTCAAACTATGTATATAATTTTTTCAGCATTATCTTTGCTCACCAATCCATGCAGAAGGTGTTGCAATCCAGCTCAAAACATGGGATGCCTGTTTCCTGTTTTCTTGTTGTGTTGCACTTGTACCATACTTGAACTTTTGGAACTCTGATTTTCTCTTCAAAGCCCTACTTATCCATACCTCGGGATTATTGTGAAAACTGTGCATGATGAGTATATCATGAACCAAAGTGCATAAAGATGTAGCTCAGTCTTCTACTTGGTATTCTTTTCAGGGATATGCTCAATCTCTCTGATTTTATTCTTGCTAAATATAATGTACCCATGCATTTACACTACCCTAGATCCATTTCCAGCACCTCCAGTAGGGTGCTTAATAGATTCATCTGCTGTTTATGTATTAGGATGAATTTAGTAAAATTTACAAAAATCCACATCCATAGCTTTAATTATAATGTGCAGAACTTAAAAAGCTGAAATACCCATACTTTGCACCATTCTCAGCCAACAGTTTGGGCTTATATCAGTGGAGATAGTTACTCGAAATTTTGAGAATTAGACCATTGTTATCTGGAAAATTTTTCAACTTGCTCATATTATTGTTGGGCTTGAGTTTTTTAAGGTTTCTTTTTTCCTTTTTCTTGCATTTTGTATTAGTGATTGACTTTTACCTGATCTAATGTCTACTGTGTTCTTTCTGTTGTTGACGTGGGCATGTGCTTAATGATTCTTTTTTCTTGCAAATACATCTCTCTCTGAACTACTCTTCTTGGAGTACATTTATCTCTATATGCCACAGTTACACTTCTTAGCGGGATAGTTTTGTTAAGTTTGTCTGAGGTAAATATTTTGATGCAATCAACTTATTGATTTTGTTTCCTAGGTATTACGGTGGATGGGCAGCTGCTAATATATACTTCTTGGGCTTTGCTGGAGTTATCAAGTTTGGCAACATCCGTATTGGTGGGCTCTCTGGAATCTATAATGGACGGCACTACTATCTAGGTATGCTAAATTTTATTTTTCAATGTTAGTGATAGCATTTAATCTATTATCTTGTTTCACATGTCTAACATTAGTATAGCATTTAAACCCTCTTTTCTTTACTGCAATCTATAACTCTTGTAGCACCCATTTATATATTTTTGTGTGATGATGAAGCCTTTGAATAGCACAGTTTCTAACATAATTTCTCACAAGATGTATTGAGATTGTTGTGTTATCTTGAGTTATCATATGATTCTACTCCTCTTGGTGTATCCAAAATTTTTTGCAATGTTTTATGAGCAGGACACTTCGAGAGGGTTCCTTATAACGAGAGTGATATCCGGTCTATATACCACGTGCGCGAGTACGATGTATACAAGCTCATGCAAATTGAGGAACCAATTGATATTTTCATTTCACATGATTGGCCTCTTGGCATAACTGACTATGGAAACTGGAAGGAACTTGTTCGTCAAAAACCCTTTTTCCAGGAAGAGGTAACCACATCATGCCAATTCTAAAGTGATCTTGTAATAAAAATTTCCAGATCAACCAAGTCTGGAACACTACGTTTTTCTGTTAAGGTGATAGATCAACAGTGGATAGCTGACAATAGTCATAATAGGCATGATTTTAAGTCTGAAACACATCATTTTACCTACCGTTGCTTTCCTCTACTTAATCAATGCATAATTGTCCTTGACGAATGCATGGGTAATTTCAAAATTTCAATGGAATGAAATTCCGATCATATAAGTTTTCAATCTTGATGGATATCCCTATATGATCACAATTCTTTGAACTAAAATGATCATAAAATCATGATTCCTTTGATTATCTGAGTTAATTAGATAATGTATGTTGGTATTATTTATTGAAAGAAGCAAAAAGACAATGATTTTTTGAGCTAATTATATAATTTATGTTGGTTTTATTGATTGAAATAAGCAAAAAGACAATGTAGGCATTTTATATTGTGCTGCAATTATTTGCTGCTTGGTTAAGAAGTTAATATGCATAACTGAAAGTTTTGAGCAAGACGCTATAAGAAAGGACCTAAGGAAGACTGAAATGTTACTGGTGCAGTAGATGGTGCAGTAGATGTATGGGACTAAGTTGAGAAAACAGTGGATCCATTTTACGAACTTCAGGTGTCACAGCATTATTGTAAACTGAAAGAAATTCGTTGCCTCCAGATCTTCCTCATAGAAAGAGGTGCTAACATGTTCCTAATGCCACATTTTTTACTGTTCTGCGAATGTAGAATGACAATGCGCTCATATATAGAATCTATATTTGGAGGTGTTTAACTTCGTAGTCAATGTTAACATTTCCGTTCGTCTGCATAAAGTTTCTTTAGTGGCTATGATTTTTAAGAATAACCATGATGAAAATGTTTTTTATTTTCTCTCAAGAATCAAGATAATTTCTTTTATTGATGTAACATTTCAATGTCTTGTTCATCATGTGTATAAAATTGAATAGCGTTTACAAGATGTCTGGCAAACTTGTAGTGAAAATTTTATGTAATGGATAACCAAATGGCATTTGATTCATTTTTTAGTGATTTTGCCGAGTTTCAAGTTTCCAGTACAAAGCATCTGGATAATACTGACTATGATTGCCTAGTGATTCTTGATTTCATTACCAGTTACACCTTTTATGCAAATCATTTCAGATTCAAAAGAAAACTCTTGGAAGCAAAGCTGCTGCAGAACTGCTGGACAAATTGAAACCGCCATACTGGTTTTCAGCACATCTTCATTGCAAGTTCCCGGCTCTTGTTCAGCATGCGGAGGGTGGCCCTATAACAAAATTCCTGGCACTTGATAAGTGCCTTCCAGGGCGCAAATTTTTACAGGTATGGTCTTTACATGAGACTCATGGGTGCAATACTCTAGCTGCTCTTTATTATTATTATTATTATTATTATTTACTGTTTTTCATTTTTCAGATTTTTGAAATAGAGTCTAACCCTGGGCCCCATGAAATTCAATATGATGAGGAGTGGCTTGCAATAACACGGAAATTCAATTCAATCTTCCCTTTGACTAGAAAACCTGCGAATTTCAGGTCTGTATATGATTTGCTTCATGTGAGATTAAATTCTATTTATTTAATTTGTTCAATTTCTCACAGAATTGCCTAATACATTAGCCTGCATGACGCAATGCAGGACTCCGCAACTTGACACTGAAGATCATCGGCAGTGGGTTAGGAATAAGCTAAAAGCTAGAGGAGCCAAGCCTTTTGACTTTTCGAGGCCTGTCCCGTCCTATGATCCTTCTCGGTTGGGACCTAGTAATTCAATATTAGGTAATACTCTCCACGTCTTACTAGGCTACTTGTGTCCATGATCAGACTAGTTGGCAGGGAGAGTTAAGTTTGCAAATTTCATTCATCTGTCCACCAATAGGGACACAACAATAAAATGGGAGGAAAAAAAAAAGATAACGGAGATATAAGGTTTTGATGGTTGATCATCTGAAAATAGACGCTTATTGGTAGTAGTTGGATGGAATTCCTAGAAAGTTAGTGAGAGTTGATATTCTATCTGTACCTTGTTTATACTGTGTAGTTGTCCTGGTCTTTGCTGGACACACATCTCTGTGAGCTTTTTGCTACATATTTTTGAGGTTGGGGAAAGAAAGGGGTTGTGTTCTTCAGGGCTCTCTTCTCTTTGTGGTGTTCACGTACATGCACACACTCACACACATGCCCTCATGCACAGATACACCAAAGCATGCATGCTTACTCTCATTTGCCCACATGCACGCATGCACACATGCATATCCACTTGCTCACCCAACTGCCCACTTGTTCTACACAAAAAAAAAGAACGAAAAGAAAGGGGCTTAGATGTGTAGAACATTTGTTGGGGTTCAAATGCAAAAAAAAAAAGGCTCACTCCAATGTTTTTAAAACAGGATTGGATGACTGAATCGGTCAGAGGCTGGTTCCTGGTCTGACTGGTCCACAATTCTTTTCCAAAAGAATTTTACATAACAGAGTATGTTGGGAATTGAACCTGTATCTTTATCTAAAAATATGTTTTTTAACCACTAGGATACACGTCTTAGTGTGTTTTTGTATTTCACTGGTATCAAAAAATAAAATAAAATTTCACCATAGTTGAACCAAACTGTGACAGATTGGACTGGTCAGTGACCAGTTCACAGTGGCACCAGTTGGACTCTCCAATCTGTCTGGTTTTCAAAACATTGTCTCACACACTCAAAAAGAAGGGACAAAGGGACAGGAAAAAAAAAAAAGAAGAGAGAGAGAGAGAGAGAGAGAGGCTTAGATGTGTAGAGGATTTGGTGGGATTTAAATGCACTTCAAAAGGGCTATTGGTTGTGATATCATCATTTTGGTGCTCAGTAGGATGTTATCTTGCGCATTTATTCCTTTCATCCATGTGAGGTTATTAGCAAAATCCTTTTTTAATCACTACCAAAATCATCTTTCTATAATATGTAAACATGTTTAGATAAACTCAGATTTACTTATTTCTACTTGGCAACTAAATAGGCTAAATAATGAACTTTCACCTACAAAATATAGCATGTTAGCTGGTATGCGATTTAAAATCAAGATCTCTTGTTTCTGATCATCTAAAACAATTGCATTCCTTTTGATTGTTGATAAGCTACTATGGTGCAATTAAAGTGAAAATATGTGATCATGGCATCGTGCAGAGTGAACATACAATGCAAGGCCTTTTAAGTTATAACTAATGACAGTAGGTTTTATTTCATGTGGTAAGTTCAAGGGCAAACTAATAATCTATAACATACAATGACATATGAGGTTTGTTTCATTTATTCGCTCAGGACATTGCCGGAATCCTCAGACAGAATCCTTATTGCAATTTCTAGAACTCCCTTATCTTCTTGATTGCACGCCTGAATCTTTGGTGACATCACAGAGTCCAACTTCATTACCTCAGAAGGGTAAATTTTTAGCACTGCTTTTAATGTCTTTATGTTTTTAATTTTCATGCAATAATAGCGTGCTATCTCTTATCTCTTACCCAATTTTTTTTATTATTTATTTATTTGTGTTTGTGTGTTCTTTTTTGGTTGTTCAATAATAGAGAACACTATCACTTAATGCACTTGAGACAAAAAGGTTGGAAGAGTAACTACAATCTCTTTTGCTTGAAGTCCAGAATGCAGTTTCTGGATTTTGATAGCGATCATTAGGATATATTTTTCATATCACCTTAGATAAGACAAACTTTTGTTAATGAAGTGGTATTTTGGAGGGGGCGGGGGTGATAGACCAGTGCTTTCATCCATTTTGTGAGCAAGAGGTGGTTGCATTGACGCCAAATGGTCGGCAGGTTTCTAAGTGTCTCTGAAAATTCACAATAAAGGTGTCGCCTACTCAGCATTTCAAAGCCTTTGTCCTGCAAATTATCCTCAATCAAAATTGCCAGGAACAGGCTTGTCTAAATGCCCTTTTACTTTTAGTAATTGGGAACAGCAAGGTTGGGACCACGGCGAATGATCACTTGCAGCTAATAGGCAGACAGACAACAGATGATACTGTCAATAAATCATTTCTTTGCAGGATTTGATCCTGTTTGAGATTTCTGTGGAATAGGGATGCCAACCAGCAATGTGTCCTTGACACTAGAAATATTGCTTCACCAACCATCCTCTTTAAGAATCTTACTGTCTACAAATATTCAAACTTCTACATCAGTGAAACCCCTGAAAACTAGCAGTCTTCAAACAAGGTTGTACTGTTGTGAGATCATGTCAATTCTATTGTGAGAGGAATGGGACCTAGATATGCCACACCAATTGTGGAATCTAGATACACCCACAGCCTAATCATGGTTGTCCTGGTCATTAGTGAGCATGCAATATGCCACAAAATAATGGATCTCAACTGTTACAATTGTCCATATGCATCAGCATGGAATCTGCCACAAAATAATGGATCTCAACTATTACAATTGTCCATATGCATCTACAAACTCTGTGAAAAAAATGCTTTTAACTGCTAAGTGAAATTTCTGAGCATCCACCTAGTCCTTGCATGAGATGCCACTTTGAATCAGCTCAATCCTAAAACCAACTAGTTGGTGGCTAGAAGATTGGAAGAACAGTTAGCATGAAGAATGCTACCACAAAGAATTTTGTTCAGCTACACTTTTCAACAATTACTCAAATGGGTGGGGCCTTGCCCTTTGCTTAACTGATTAAATGCTGTCTGGAATATATTCAGTGGTTTGCAATAGAAAGACGAATTTGGTGAGATCAAGCATCTCTGTTTTTGAACAATGCTCTGCAGTAGCTTTTGTCCCATGCATGGAAATAAGGCATGTACATGGATTACCCTCTTGCCTTTAAATGCTACAGAACATTTCCAACCATGACCATTGGGCAATAGACCTCCAGGCAAAACCATTTTGACACTCACAGAAAAATTCAGTGAATACTTATGTTTTTGTGTGCATGTATGCACATACATGATAAGGGCAGATGTGGAAACAAATCAATTTGATGCTAGATAACATTTGTTGTTGCATATTTTGATTATTTTCCATGGTCTGATAATCAAGTTTTTGATTTCTGGGTTCTGACAAGTTCTTCATTTTTTCCTCTTATTTGGGGGCTGTCTAATTGAGCAGATCCAGGTGATATGGTTTCTGATGATGAAGATGTTGATGACATAGAGGAACTAGAAGAGAGTGCAGATGAGGATTAATGAAGTGGTATACTGTTGGCTCACTTCTCTTACTAGGTTGCTGAATTTTATTCATGAGGAAATTTTGTTTTCTATTTCCATAGCTGTCAATCTAGTTGCTGTATCAAATAACTGTAGTTTCAGAAAGTCTCCAAATTGCTCTATTGTCATCTCAAAACAACTTAATAATTTTTTTTTTTAATCTTGTGAACAGATGGTGAGCATGTTTATGGTCCCTTGTTATGGTGAAACATTCATTAGGGTGGCCGAAAAATTCTAAGCTGGATGGATAACCTTTAAATGGGCTGGTCATGCCATTGCTTCTAGTTAAATTAAATGTGAAATTGACACAGAAAATGTTTTCCTGTACATGCACTTGGGCTGCAATTATGGTTGTCTTAAAACTGAGCCTGGCTGGCCGAATCTGATTTAGCTTTTGGCTGGGTTGAAGAAGATTTCACAAATTGGTTGCATCCTGTAGGTTCAACCCAACGCAACTTCATGATCACAAGGCCTTGGGCTGAAGCCTCCAGCACCCCAACTGTACCTGTAGCTCCCCTGTTAAACTTCGCTTATGAGGACAAGGTAGTACTCCATCTTTCTGCCTTATATTCCAAAGATAGATGGATGCTTCATTAGCCAATGGCATGTAAGGGAGTTAAGAACTAAAAGACATTCAGTTCCTGCTCTCTCCATTCGCATGAGCCCTAGCCATCTTGCTTTCTCAAACTCTCCTATATCCCCTCTCAGCTTCATCATGGCACATTGCTGCTTATCCATGGCATCAATTGTCGCTGCTGCAGCCATTTCCATCACTCCCAACAGAGTGACGTGACCTCTTACTTTCCTACCATTTCGCAGTTTCATACTCTGCACTGCATCATAGATTCTTTTCTTCTGTCAAAAATTTCTCCTCTCATTCTATGCTAGCTCTTTGCTCCAATCAGCCTGAAATAGAAATGAAAAAATATATTCGAAATCAATTTTGCATGCAAATCTTTACAACAGAGTTATCAAGAAGCTGACGTTGACCAAAGCCCTAGTTGTTTAGGTTTGGTTTGCTTTCTGTGAATGCAGTTGGATCTGGTTTACGCCAACCCCCTTGAGTTGCACCCTAACATAGCATTTTTCTTCCTTTTCTCCCTCCTATATGGGGCTACACGACTTAACAGATTGAAGAGATTTGGTTTCTGATCATGAAGATGTGGATATCATAGAAGAACTAGAAGAGAATGCGGATGAGGATCAACGAAATGGTACAGTTTTGGTTTATTTCTCTTATTGCTAGGTAACTGTTGATGCTGCATCCTAAAGTGTTGCAGATCATAACAAAACCACCTTTTCAGTGCCGTTGGCTTTCCTTTTGATCCATACTATTCCTGATGTTGCAAATCTGAGCATTTTTTGTATTAAGGCATGTTTGAGTCACCAAATGTCATTCATTAGATTTCCTGGAGATGGATGGTGAAGATGTGGAACATTGAATTGGGTTAGCAGGTCAACCTGGACTATACCAATCCGGAAGATATCGCATTTGTAATGTGCCCGTGTTCTTGTTAAAGTCTTGCCGTCCAAACATTTGGTTGGATATATCACATAGAAATGTTTTTACCCCGCTGTGGTGAAAATGCTTGGTTTGGGGACTACATGACATATGTATAAAGTCTAATCCACTCATCATATTTGGTGCCACTTTTTTAGTTAGGATGATAAATTAATCTTAATTGGATAATTAAGTGGACCACAAACATAGGGAGAGTTTCAATGTGTGTATATTTATCCTCAAATGAGATGAATTTTATGATCTACTTAAGTTATAAATTGAAATAATTTTTTAGGTCTAAACAAATAAAATCAATAATGATAAATGGGTTGGATTTTACAGATACATCCTCTAGGGCCCAACACCAAGCATTTTCACTGCAACTATAGTGAAAACGTTTTTATGTGAACATAACCCTAACATGAATAAAGATAAGCTATATCGGGAAAGATATGGAGGTGATAATTGAAACCATAGGTAATAATAAAGGAAAAGTGGAGGGAGGAGGTGAGGATGGCTCAGATCTTTCAAAGGTGCAAATACATGCTGCATCAAGATTCTTTAAATCTGATTGAATTCAAGGTTAATAATATCCATTAATCTGAGGACGAGTGGACGTAGATGGCTTTTTCCATCAGGCATAGGGATTGGACTCCCATCTTCTGTTGGATATGGTGGGACCCAAGAGGCCACAACCACACAGCCAATGGCCTCCTATGTTCCTTTTCCTCATATTCGGTTTGGCAAGATCCAATTAAGTTGTAAAAGATAAAAATGCAAATGCATAAAGGGGGAGGGGGGGCACAGAGACCCATTTTGGACGACCACCTGAGCAAAAACAATAGTCAAGCCACTAAAAAAATAAACAAGATAAGATAACTGAGAACAGCTGAAAGAAAGTCTAGAATATGTGAGCTTTACAGCTTATTGATGATATGTGTGATTTGGTTTGGTAATCTCTGGGTAAGTGGAAATGGAATCCAATGACAGGGTAAGAATCTCATGAGTAGAGCCTATGCATTTTCCAACACAGAAACTGGCGGTGACTTCTCCACCATCCCTTCTGTGTGGTTTCCATTGAAATCTATCCCACTCAAACCCACACCACAGCTTGAAGTTGGCATCCCCTTTGAAATTGGGCAAACTAATCACTGATAACTCCTAACTAGAAGATTGAAACCACTTATCAAAGAATTTTTTTATCCACATTGTAATTCGCAACAACCATGCGTTGGATGCTTGCAATTCAGTGCCAAATTTGAGGAGAACGAGCCACAGCCACTTTGGAAATTGCATCAAACCGACATTAGCCTTCTTCCCTTTATATCTTCAATGTCAAAACCACTCATGAGTCTCAAAGACAGATGTCAACCCATTAAACAAGAAGATGTCAATGACTAAGCCTAAAGTCAACCACTAGCTTTTTGACTTCTGATTAGTTTTTTAAGTATGTCTTTGCCTCTGATTCCCTCTTTCACTAGGGAAGGAACAAAGCTATCTATCCGACAGCTAAAGTGCAATGACCTAATCTTGGTTAGCCGTCCACTTAATTCCATTGGTTGGCCTTTGGCATAAAAACAAAATCCACCCTGTTCCTCCTCTCCTCTCCCTTTTTTGTAGATTATCACTTTCACGCTTCTACCATAGTGGTAAGGCCCACCTCAACAGGGATTCCTAGTCGTACAAGATTGACTTGTATATGGGGGGAATTTAGGTGTTTTGGAGAGGTGGACCATGATGAAGTGTTGTCATGCCATGTATTGGAAGGTCGGTTCTTATTTAGTCAGACACAACACTGCCTTTGGGTGCCCCAAAAGTGACTACCATTTGCTTAAAATGTGACATCCATTGACACCCCCCCATCCCCCTCAACAAAAGGTGCCACCCATGCCTAGCTACAAGTCAGATGAACATCACCTGAAAAATCAGTTTAAGATGATGAATTACTATCACCCACCAAAGTGGCTTCGGTGGGCCTACTTATTGAAAGAATAATACAAATATAAAATGCACCATGCAAATATTTGGATGCCATTTTTATCAATATCCATATTAATTAGGATAAAAAAATTTATTCTGTTTAAAGGCTTGGAATGTATCTGAATTATATGTAGAGAAGTGTGGAATTAGCCTAGATCATGATCTAAAACAAGAAATTATATCCAAATTGCTGCTATCTGAGATTTCCATCCATGTTATAAATAACACTAGGAATGAAGTTCTATGGGCCCATTGGGAGAAATCAATTTCCATCCATTTGGAAGAGGACTTCAGTTTCTAAATTTCTACAGCAACATTTCTTTTTATCTAAAAATGGGTGTCCAAGATATTCACATTTCCAAGCATTTCCACAAATCGAAACAAGCCACGTTTATGATGAAGTGGTGCTAATCCATTTCTTAACGGGAGTGATGATTCTAACACTGACTTTGACTGGCTCCAAAAGCAACAATCATCCAAATATAAGTCGGCTAGTTATGGTGAGGCCATGTGGCTTAGATGTGCCAAATGGAAATCATGCAAAAGGAAGAAAAACAAATTTTTTTTTTTTAAAAAAAAAGAAAAACAGCTTACGTGGCGACTCATTGAGGTGGCACATGGGCTTTTTCGGGACTCCAAACCATAGGGCTGTAGGCCACACAATTTGCAAGGTTTGGTAGGAATCAATGTGGGGCACAAAAGGGTTATGATCAATGGGTTATTTATTTATTTATTTATTTATTTAATCATAAAACAAAATGGAAAGTGGAGAATCCTTTGAAGTTGAGCACAAGTGGCATTGCCATGGAAGGAAGCTCTGGCCACTCTTATGGAAGGTGGAAGTAGTGGCCACCTCCCATTGCAAATAGGAAGCATGTGTGCTTTCATCGTTTTCCTCCCCCTCTGCATCCTCTTTACATGGTGGGCCCACCACTTAGGCCAATGGGTGGGGCGGTTTCATGATAACATTTTTGGGTGTAAAATAAAAAAAAGAAAAAAGAAAAAAAAAAAGACATTGGATGCATGCCCCGTGTCAATAACTAGTGTTTCCATTTAGGTTATCCTCTTTAAAAATGATCATTGGCCCACGCCGGCGACACGTGGCGCGCTCTTATTCGATCACGATTGCAAAATGGAGGGTGAGAAGTGCCCTTTTTCATATTTAATTTAGTTTATTCTTTTGTTATTGACCTAAAAGTGGTGTTGATCTCATCTTATGAATGAAGTAAGCATTTTTTTTAATGCGTGCTTGATAAAGTGGTACCATAAGCTTGCCTATGTCCACGAGCATCCCTACACGTGTGGGCACACGTGCTGCGGCCTGCATGGTAGGACATGGGGGCCACCCACGCGTCGGCGCCCGCCGCCCCGATGATGTGGCACAGATTGGGCCTCCCACTCCCAATTCCACATCACGTGTGCGCATGGAATGATGATGTGTCGTGCGTGTGGCCTTGGAGAACCTCACATCCCACGTGTACAAGTCCATTTTAAATGCATGTTTTCCGAGTTAGAATCCACCGACCCGTTTATCTATATTAATATCTGTTATTTTATTGCTTGATGGGTGGGTAGTGTAGAATGTAGATCAACGGCTGGGATCGGCTGAGGTCTACACCACAAGAGAAGAATTTCTCACCACCAAAGAATCCCAAAAATTAACAAAAGGAAGGCGCAAAATACAGTGTTTATTCTGGAGAAGGACACAAAATCCTGCATCTTTTTCAAATTATTCTTTTTTTGAAGTACTTTTTTCCAATTATTCTTTTCTCATAGACCTTTTTCATTTTTAATTTCTTTCTGTATTCTTTGACTATCATCAGCCTATTTATGACATTCCCGGCATGCATGCACGTACATCCGAACTGACCAAGATGCAGGCCGCCCGGTGGATGGAGCATATCCCAAAGCATATCTATTGGCAAAATGAGAACCAACCAAAAATTTGGTGGAATTATGGACGGTGGAGATTTTTTTTGGAATTCTTCGGAAGAATTAATTTGGGTGTGGCCGATTAAGATGAGGGCAACGATTTGGACGGTTTGGATTGCTCTATATGCATGCCATTTGTGCAACGGATGACACTTCACAGCTTTTGAGCCCGTTGATATGTCCTAGTAGCATATTCAATGCTGCTAGGAGTGTAAGTCGAGGATAAATCCGAACCCCAACCCGAACCTAAACTTATAATATTTTGAGTTAGGGATGGGAAGGGAATTAGGCAACCTGCTCGAACCCAAACCTCAACCTATACCCCTTCATTAAAAATAAATAAAAATAAAAAATACACTCTAGTAATAATGATCTAAAATAATATCCTTTGTTGCTTGAAATAAAAGCAAGAAAATTCTCAAGTATACCACAAACTGCATGCACCAAAAATACTCAAAACTATATATTAAGGTCAGTTGAAAGTAAGCACCTATATATATATATATATAT
>JAYJMB010043254.1:5489-22921 GCA_036873735.1 Pouteria campechiana
AACCTCTTAGGCCAAACATTAAGAAAAGGATTTCTAGTTGAATTTTATTTCAAGGGGCCATTTTACAAAGGAGTTTTAATCTGTTTTCTATAGAGTCATTTGGTGACACTCATTTGATAAGATGCAACCTCTTAGGCCAAACATTAAGAAAAGGATTTCTAGTTGAATTTTATTTCAAGGGGCCATTTTACAAAGGAGTTTTTTAGAGGATAATTTCATTGAAAAACATATTAAGGAATCTTGATCAACTATCATATTCCTGTAGCTTCCTAGGAAAGCTTGGTTTCTGTTACTGTTGGGAAGTAGCTTTTTAGAGCCTCCTGTCTTTGTGGGAAGCTACTGGACGTTGTCACCAAGCATGTGACCCAAAAATAAATTAAAAAATTGCCTTCTGTGTTCAGAAAGACACTTCACAGGAAGAGGAAGATATGCCCAATGTAGCCTTATTGTTATCAATTATGATGGAAATGAATTAAGCAATATTGGGTGAACTTTTCCTTCAATGGCTAATATACAATGATGAATTTCTAGACACTTTGCTAATAATTTTTCACAAGACCTCTTCTTGAAGCATTATTAGTTTTATTATTAAAGAATGGCAAGATGCCACCGGGGCTAATGGACCCTGATGCAACACAACCAATGGCCCAACATGTAAATACTTTGCTAATAACTTTCATAGGAACTTTTCTTGAAGCATTATGAGTTTTATTATTGGAGAATGACATGATGTAACCAGAAGTAATGGATGCCGAAGTGACAAGACCAATGGTCCAACATGGATACTAGGTTATCTGAGTTTTTAGAGAAGCCAATCTCATTCTTTGAAACCTAGAATATATTTGCCTTGTGCCCTAATAGCCCAAGAACTTTTGTGGATAACATCTCTGCCAAGTGGCTAGCTGACTATTGTTTGGCAATCTGGACCCATGGCTAAATGGAAGTCCCTCCTTTCTGTGTTAAGAAGTGCAAGTTTGATGGTAACCAGTTGCCTAATTTCATAAATTTTTTTGTTTGTTTTAATTGCTGCATAAAAGCCTTGGCATTTTGATTTCTCTAGAATGGCAGTGTGACTGACTGGATGGATAATTTATTGATGTTTAATAATGGTACTCTCCTCTAACACAGATCACGGCACCATTATAGGCAAATTCTCCATAAGAAAGCATGAAGTCCCATTTGTTGATGCAATCACTAGCTTTAATTGCTGGGCATGTCAACCCATACAATGAATAGAATTAACTTCTCTCTTAGAATATTTAGTTTGCTTCGTCATTATTGTTACTGTAATTGAATGGGATGTTTCCAAATTCTTTTCATAACTGCATTTCCACTTATGGTAAGCAAAAAAAGGCTATAAATAATACTTAGATTTGGCTGATCACATTGCATTAGTTGGATTGAATCCATGTGTTATGTTTGGTGTTCATGACATGTCCTCAGGTTCATTCTTAGCCATGCGCCCATGCCCAAGGATCTGGCAGACTACATTTTAGGGACAATGAGATAATATTGTCCTCAAGTTATAGAGTGTCTTATTGATTATGTTTTGTTTAAATAATATTCAATTTGTATTTTAAATTTATCAGGGCTAGACTATGGTGTTATGAGCAGCACATGTGTCATGGTCAGCTCACATATAAATTTATGCATGGCATTTTATCCCACTGTGACCTGATGTGGGGTCTATCCAAATTTCTGAGTTGAATGATTTTTAAAAAAAAGGCAAAAAATGAGTATGAGGACACTGTTGATTTAAGTTGGAAAGACCAATACTTTGGTATTTAGCATCTACAGAGGCTTGGGTTCTCTTGCTTTGTGAAATCTTATGAAAATCTCTCTGTCTATCCTGCAAGTATCTATTTCACTCACGATGGGTACTTTGTTATGACATCCAAGTTAATACACTCAAAAATTCCATAAAAAGTTCTTTTACTAAAACTGTTATTTAGAGTAATGTCCTTTTGGCAGAAATTGTGGATGCAAAACCCCACATGATTTACAAAATGAATTATGATTGATCTGACCGGTATTAAAGTTACCAACACCAGAAATAGGAAAAAGGAAATTTCCTTGGTTCTTCTGTCTGCAAAAAAAAAAAAAAAAAAAAAAACAAAAGTGTTTATCATCAGTGGATTTGAGAAGCCATGATGCTGAAACCATGAACAATGATTGTTCATCTTTTTAAATGGTAAGCCATTTGTAAAGAAAATATGTTTCTTTTTAGCGGACTTGAGCAGCCATAATGCTTGAACTATGGCATGTTTATCTTTGAATTGGCAGCCAGCTGTCAAGCATGGTGAGTGTTTTTGTGGTATTTGACTGTTTCATGCATTAGCTGTCACTTCACTCTTTTTTCTCGTTTATTGGAGCTCATCAAGTTTATTGATTGAAATGGAATCCTTTCAGGGTCTTAACTCTTGTTTCATTTGTAGGACTACGCCAGGGTATCAGTGACTACATAATCTTATATTTTAACCCTTTCAGTTTCTGTTTTGCTGAAAGTCAGAGAGCACATTGGCATGTTTTTGTTGTGCTGAAAGTCAGAGGGGGCATCGGCTTTGCTTTTTGATATACGGTAGTGGCAGGATATCCATTTTCAGACATGCCTTCTCTTCAGCTATTGCAGTTAACTGAATATGGTAGAAATTTTCTAAGTTCGAGGAGGTACTACCTAATCTTTTTCGTGTTTCCTTTATCAGTAGTTATGCCATTTTTGGTGGACGACACTTTATCTGATCTTTTAATACTCTGTCACTGTCTCTGTCAGCTCTAGAATCTAGATTCATGGGCTTGCTATGCACATTGCCAAATTTCCGATAAGCCAATGCTTTTGCTATTTCAAGGATGTTGCTTGTTGAAATGGAGTTGAAACAATTTATGAGTGCATTCTAAATGGAAACTAGGCGTCCCTAAGCATGTCAATTTTTATTAGCTTTTTGGTGCATTTTAGGTACAAAATGGGCTGGCTGACACATGGTCACATCTTATCAATATGTATTCGGTTATTTCCAGCTTGTTGTAGCTTCTAAAACACAATCTTTTCTGACACAAAACCTTATAATCTGGACTACTCTTAAGACCTTTATCTTTTGGAATGTAGGCTAGCTGGACATTTTATACTTAGCAAGCAATGAGTCACTAACTTTCTTCAGGTTTAGGCTTCGTATGGCCGGGCTTCACATTTAAGTACTTACGATGGAGCCGCATTGCAAAAGTACGTTGCGGAGAAGCAGTATTTTATAGCTTCCGCGTTTATGTGGAAAATGGGCTTCATGTTGAGAAAAAAGTGCATTTGTGGATAAAGCCAAACGACATTTAAAATTTTTTAAAACGCCTTTGCGGCTATAAAAGTGCCTTAACCCTCTTAAAACACACGGCCAAACGCAACCTTAGTCGCTTTACGAACTGTTGTTGTTTATATACCAATTCAGTTTTCTTTTAAAGGCACTGCCTCCTGCTAACAGAGCACAGCATGGTTGATGGGGATCTCTTTTGTATTTTTAATACTGTTAAAAGTGTGCCTGGTTTGTTGTCCTAGCATCTACCTGTTATCACTTCTGCTGAAATCTGCATTCCGCTGCTTGCTTTGTGGTTTCTGTGCTAGTTATATGTTCGTTGCATGATATCTGGGTTACTGAGAATCCTTTTTCCTGATTGGATCTTGGTTCTTGCTTGTTGGGTTCCCGAGTGTGCAGCTTGCAGCTTTTATCTTTGTATTTGATTCATTTGATTTGCATGAGTTTTCACAAGATAGTAAACTAATCCAAAAATCATTTGCTTTTATTGATCATCTTTCTTTTTCTCTCTCTCTCTCTCATTATCTTTTTTTGGGCAATATCTCTTGATTCCTTGTGATTTTACAGACAGATGAGAATTTCCCCCACCGTAAAATGGTTTTTGTCGTTGGATATTTTTGTCTATGCTTTCGTCACTTCCTGAAACGCTTGTATGATTGTTGTAAACTAGGAGAGCCTTGGCTCTAGCAACAGGTGTGCTAGTTGCTGGTGGGACTGCCGCATACATGCAATCAAGGTTCCGTAACAGACATGCTCACCCCGATTCATTAACTGATGGCATCACACCAATTGGAAACAACAGAGAACGACGAACCAGACCAAGAAAGGGCAAGCTGAGATCTCTGCAGATTCTAGCTGCGATCCTACTCTCACGAATGGGCCGAATGGGCGCACGGAATCTTCTAGCTTTAGTGGGGATAATTGTGAGCTTCATGACCTCCTTTCTAATTGTTATATTCTTTGCTTGTTCCCCTATTATCTCCCAACTAATACTTTTCTAATTTATTTGAATGTGAGACAGCATCATCATTCTTTTTTTCATTTATCTTCAAAAGCAACCAAAAATTTTAGGAAATGATACATTACTTTTCTGTGTTAGTTTGGGAAAATTACCTTTTCATGTGCTCTCCTTTTCTCATCATCATGATTCTGCTAGAAATTTCTAAGGAGTTACACTTTTCTTATAAACCACCTGTCAGATTCTGTTTACGTGATCATCACACTTTTCTTATAAACCACCTGTCAGATTCTGTTTACGTGATGATCTTACTGGCGCAAAACCTCTTGATGCAAGTGCATGGATCTGGGACAACATTGCACATGCTGATTACTCATGCCAAAATGTGATGGATGGCAGGAACTAAAAATTTCTTGGTCCAGGTAGTATGAGATGATTAACTGCACTGCTATGACAAGGCCAATATCTGGACTTGCGGCACATGATGCAAAATTTTGCCATGGCAGTCAACGTCTGTGATTCTCAAGGTTTATTGACTAAATGGTGGTAGTATCTGCATATCTTCCTTGGCTTTTGTGTGGAATATTTGGTCTAGAACATCTACTAGTGATGCCCCAATATGCCTATTCATGTTATTTGTCTGACAAAGGGTAAATGTAGCATGAATCCAATCAATGCCCAGAGTAACAGTTTTGATGTTTGTTTCTCTACCTTGGGAAATGGAATGAAATGTAGTGGGCTACTAGCAGCATGCAAAATGAGTGAAAAGTTGGAAAATTGTGGAAAAAATTGGGCATTTTCAATGGAACCTAGGAAATGCTGAAAGAGACATAATTAGATGATTAAAATTCAACAGCTTAAGAAAAACGTGCATTATAAGTTTCTCATTTATAGAGAAACATAAATGTATTTTCAGAAGGAAGTAATGTGGTTACATATTCAAAATGTTTCTTCGTTTTAATTACTACAACGTCAGTACAAAGAGGGGCATTTTTTTTATCATTATAAAAGCATAATCATTGTGTGTGTGGTGGCCAAGTTTTGAGCTTACATAACCAACAGTTGCTAGTGTAGTTTTTGGCTTTTTGCAAAGAAGTGTTTGCAGAGGATGAAGATTTTCTGGCCATGTGGATTTTATTATATTAGATTTGAAATAAAATTGAATATAATATTTACAAATAATATACAACAGATAATTTAATGTACTATGCTTAACAAAAATATAATTCTTAATAGCTTTTATTTATTCAATCTTATAAGTATTTTATTAGATGATATTTTAGTATTTTACTTAAATTAATGATTAAGTCAAATGAACAGATTAGATTTATTTATGAATGTTATAAGATAAATTAATATTGATTTTTATGCATGAATGAAAGGTATTTTTGACATCTGAAAAAAATGGACCTAAAAGCTATTTGACATTGTTAAAAAAATATGAGTTTCAGACCTGGCCTAGTTCAACTTGTATCATAATTCAAAGCTATTTGTTGAGGAATTCCGAAAGGGCTACTGTCACATCTAGAGCATGAAGAGGTAATCACACTGGATATTTATGTTTGAGAAAGTTATTGCTTCATGGTGCAGTAACATGTTTCAAAGTATTGATATTTTAGACTCTTAACCTACCCGGATTGGATCCTGCCCCTGATCTGTAATTCCTTCTCCAAAGTTGTAATTACACATGCTTACAACTGTTAATTATTAATTAGAACTGTATCTCTCATTCTAGTACGATAATTTTGCTGAGCATCCAAAGTCACACAACTTTAAATGGTTTCCTCTGTCATTCGAAGAATGAATGTTTCTGTGCATCGACCAAAAGTGAAAATTGCATGCATGAGTTCTTGATGACTACCATTGTGGGAAAGACCATTATGTGCATGTTGCAGTAGCATCCACTTGCTAGTTTTCTAAGTTTATTTAGTTTCATTTCTTTACAGGACAATTGAAAGCTTCCTATTGCTAGCAATTTACCATTCACCTTTTGAAATATTCACTGCAGGTGTTGCGAACTGCATTAAGTAATAGACTAGCAAAAGTGCAAGGACTCCTCTTTCGGGCTGCTTTTCTTCGACGTGTACCAGTTTTTGCACGTTTAATAGCTGAAAACCTTCTCCTATGCTTTCTTCAATCTACTTTACATTCCACTTCAAAGTACATAACAGGAACATTGAGTTTGCAATTCCGGAAGATATTGACAAAGCTCATTCATGCTGATTATTTTGAGGTATATGCTTCATGAGACTTCTATATATTTATAATATTCAGAATGTTTGCAAAGTTTATCTATCCATGTATATTGTAAAAACATGAATACTACCCCCCAAACCCCCCCACCCCTCTTTTTCTTTATCTTTGGTTTTGCTCTATATTTTCATGATCATAGTTGTTAAAGGCATGCTTGGTCGCATGCCTAGGTGCAAGGGGCATTTAGGCACACCTCTTGCTCCTTGATAAGGGTTAGGCGAGACTGCTTCGGTTTCAGGTGTGCTCCTAGTGCACCGGATTGAGCTTGCCCAAAAATATATTTAAAGAGATATTGACTTTTCCGATTTTTCCTTTCTTTCTTGAGTCAACCAAAGTGATGTCCTCTATCCTCTATTCCTCTTCATTCTCTTTTTGTATTACAATTGCTATGTGTTTTTTTCTTTTTTTAAATTTTTTGCAAAGTTGCTTGTTATATATTTAATATTTGAATAACCTGATTATTTTATTCGTATGAAATGGAGATACTACTATTTTTTTAATTTTACATAATGTTAGCCCTGCTTCACTTGGCCTAACTCATCGCCCATGTGTCTTGCGTCTAGGCAACAAGAGCCCTTTGTGCCTTAAACAACTAGTTATTTTTGTCTGCTAGTTGTCAATGTCCTATGATTCTATTATGTGAATGTTATGCTTAGAACTTGATTCACTGTCCATAATCATGGTTTTCTAAACCTGCCATTCCCGATCCATTTCATGGTTATAAGTTGGTGGAACTGAGGATTTAAGTTGTTTTCTTCCTGATAGTTGATGTATATCGTTCTTGACCTTAAATAATAGCAGTATTTCTCTACCCTTTCCTGGCTTATACCTTGTTTATGGTCCTTTCACAAGGCTTACTAAGCAGTGCCAAACACATTTAGCAGACATAATGTGTATGTCCCAACCACTGTCAAAGAAAACTTTCACATTATTTTTCTTTCTTTGCTTTTTTTTTTCTTTCCTTTTTCCTTCTTACCCCTTTTTCTTATTTGGGGATTGGTATGCGAACTTCAGCATTCCCCAGAAAACATAAAAGCCAGGGAATAAGTTCCCAGCAACTAAAAATGCCTGTTTGTGCAGGAGGAAAGAGGATATGAATCAATAATAAACATAACAATTGTTGCCTTTGATATGATTTGTTTTTTCCCGTTGTGCTACCTCTCGTGTAGAACTTTTGATATTCAACAGCCTTGCTAGTTGGCAATATTTCTCTGCATTGATTATTTATTTTTTTGGCTGCAGAATATGGCATACTATAAAATATCACATGTCGATGGTCGAATCACCAATCCAGAACAGCGAATTGCAAGTGACATACCGAGGTTCTGTACAGAGCTTAGTGACCTTGTGCAGGAAGATCTTACAGCAGTTGCTGATGGTCTGCTTTACACATGGCGCCTGTGTTCCTATGCGAGTCCAAAATATGTCTTTTGGATATTGGTACATGTTTCTGTTTATTCTTTACAGTTAACAGGGTGATTATATTATGTTTTACACCACACTCGTACATAAATTTTAGTTGCATATGAATGCCCATTTTCTTGTTCGATCATAATGTCTAGAGTTCCATCTTCACTATGATTATGACATTCTGTCATAAAGTGTTCTTATGGAGCTTGTCTTTTATCTTTTTCAGGCCTATGTAACAGGGGCAGGTTCTATGATAGGAAACTTTTCTCCTTCATTTGGAAAATTGATGTCAAAAGAGCAACAATTGGAAGGTGAATATCGACAACTTCATTCTAGGTTAAGGACCCATGCAGAAAGTGTAGCTTTCTATGGAGGAGAGGAGAGAGAAGCATCTCATATCCAGCAGAAGTTCAGGACTCTTATCAGGCACATGAAGCTTGTCCATCATGACCACTGGTGGTTCGGAATGATTCAAGACTTCCTGTTGAAGTACCTTGGTGCCACAGTGGGAGTTGTCCTTATCATTGAGCCCTTTTTTTCGGGCAATCTGAGGCCTGATAGTTCGACTCTGGGACGAGCAGAGATGCTAAGTAATCTAAGATACCACACAAGTGTTATAATATCTTTGTTTCAGTCATTGGGTACACTTTCTATTAGTTCACGGCGGTTAAATCGTCTCAGGTAGTAGATCAATACTTTGTTTATTTCTTTAGTTTTTACTTATCATTTTCTTCTTTCATTGTGTTTTCTTTTATTAGTTCGATGCAGTTAAATCATTACCGCATTACAACTTTTGTTTATTCATGTGCTTATTTATGGCAATTTGGAAATCTTTGGAAACACAGCAATTGTTTCAAAACTTCTGCTAAGTGAATTCATACATTTGTATGTGTGCCTGCAAGCATGCACGCATATCCAAGTTAAAATTATTGTAATGTCATGAATAGCATATTAAGATCAAACATGTATGAACCATCAGATGAGGAGGATTTATTTTAATAATTTCATCCATGAAAATTAATTTCTGATATCTAAAAGTTGATAATATGCTTATTTTTTACTTGTGGGAGTATGTAGAGGGAAGATGACCTTCCCATGATGCAACTTGAGGTATGCTTGGATGGACAATTGGATCAAAAGAAAGAAAGAAGATTGTGTGATGTCTGCACAATCCCTTCTGAATGCTTCCTCCAAAGGATTAAAAACTCTCTCAACCAGTGCTTTCAAATATCTATAACAGAATTCTAAATAGAAAATAGGCTGATAAATAGAGAGGAAGCATATCTGCTGAAAATGACTATAATACTTATGAAATTAGTCATTCTGTGGGCCTCACTTAAATGGGTCTTATGTATCTTAAAAGATGTTAAAGTTGCATGGTGGCTCTGTTTGAAAGATTAGTCAGTAAGCTATTAAACACCTTCATGTCATTCTGACTTTGTTTACCGTCCCAAAACTGGCCTACCAGAAAGTGATGGGAATCCAAAAGGGAATCTAACCCCTCTTTTGCTCCAAAAGAAACATCCTGTTAGGTAAATGGATAGATTATTGCATATATGCCTTCTGTTGTAACGATCTTACCTTATCTAATGCTGGATTCAAACTTGCATTTGGTCTTAGTGGCAGCTGTTGGAAAATGGTTCATAACTTGTCCAATTGGGTTGGTTTGTCAGTTCTAGAAAGTTGTTTTTACGGGTAGACAACATCAATTGTTTGTTTTGGTGGGGGAAGGGAATGAAGTTTGGACTTTGGACTAGGTTCAGATGGCCAGGTTTGGCTAATTCAATGTAGAGAATGAAAAGGTCTCTCACTGATGGCTGATGGCAGGTGCAGGAATGTTGGTATAGTTATCATTCAGTTCCCTCTCCATTTCTGTGGAATGGTGCCTCTACCTTCTACATTATAGAGATTTTTTCCCTAGGGACTGATTCTAAGCATTTGCAGCTCCAGTTTGCCTTTTCTCTTACAGTTCTCTCATAATGCATTATTAATATGTGACCATTTGATTTTCCTTTCTTTCTCTACTATAGCAGTTTGGAGATGTCAGGGATTTCAGTACAAGTATTGCTTGCTATTACTTTTTCTGTTACTTTGTGAGCCCTTGCTTATCCTTGTCCTACTCTTGTTTGCAGTGGTTATGCTATGTCAGGGATTTCAATAAAAGTATTGCTTGCTATTACTTTTTCTGTTACTTTGTGAGCACTTATTTATCCTTGTCTTACTCTCGTTTGCAGTGGTTATGCTGACCGCATTCATGAGTTGATGGCTGTATCAAGAGAGCTAAGTGCTGTTCATGATACAACTTCTTCTCAAAATAATGCTAGTAGGAACTATCTCAGTGAAGCAAATTATATTGAATTTTCTGATGTCAAGGTACTTGAAATCCACTTAAATACTCTCTTTCAGCCTTGGATCATATTTTGAATTTTTTTTTCTCTAATATCAAGCAATGTGTTTTTAGGTAGTTACTCCGACAGGTAATGTATTGGTTGACAATCTGTCTCTGAGGGTTGAATCAGGATCAAATCTCTTGATTACAGGTAATCCCATGAAGATACTTATTGTTGCTTTTGTGCTTGTGTCTCTTTTTCTTGTAAATCAAGATCCTTGATTGTGGCATGGGCTCCTGTTTGAACTTTGAATAGTATGCGATGTTCTTGGTGTCAGTATCATTACAAGAATCGCTGCCCGGGGATATGGAACGTGTGTCAGATGTGTTACCAATTAACAAACATTGGGAAAAGCATTGAGATTTTGAAAGAAACTTGAGCAAATAAATCACAAAAGATGACTGCTTGTAATGAGTTTCCTTCGTGCTTAAATTATATTGCCAACTAGCGATACCATATAGGGAATTAAATAGAAAATGGATGGGTTTCTAGAAAATCATCAAATGATACTGAAGCATATGATTCAATGTTAAGGCTCATGTTTAGTGAAACAAGTATGGCGAAGTTTTAAGATACATCTATATACAGTCCTAAACCATAATAAATCAAATATAGTGTAATTATGTGAAGTTTCGTTGTCATATAATTAAAATATCACAAGAGATGCATATCAATATAACAAATTAGACAAAATTACATCTACCAAACAATTTAAGAATGTTTTTTTTTCCCTGTTTCTATTTTACCTGTTTTCTAGTAGCAGATACAGTGGCAATATTATTATTGGTATATGATATGGATAAAGATTTTAATCTAACATATAATTATATTTAATGATATTATGATTACAATGATGATGTTATTGGGAAAACAGATTCTCACCATTACTTGTGGTATCTATGTTGCCCATAAGCAATGCACCACTACTCCAGGTAAGTGTTTGAGCAATTAAGAGGCATTTGTCAGTAGATGACTGAATGGGGCATATTTCAGTCCCAGTTGTCTTCATAATCAAATACCATACTTTTGATGCCAGTCTGTAACTAGTGGTTGGGAACTTGGGATCTTGATAGCGACTATTGGCAATTGTATTCATTGGAAAATTACTCTTGCTTGTTCTCTGTTATGAAATGTATTCCTGGGTATGGGGGAGTGATCATGGTTTGAAAGCAAAAATATTGCTTCTGTTGTGAAGCATCCAATTCAAATTGAGCCTCTTCATCAGTCCAATAGCCTGGAGTGTTTCTAGGAAGTGATTTCTTTCTTTGCATATTATGAAATCTTGTTTATGATTGTGTCTTCATATTAACATTCTATTTTGTTTTTAGCTGTTTACAGCTTAGGAGATTTTCTTTGAAAAAAGGCATACTTATCTTTTCTCTTATTTCTTACTAAAGGTCCAAATGGAAGTGGAAAAAGCTCCCTCTTTCGAGTTCTTGGGGGCCTTTGGCCACTTGTTTCTGGCTCCATTGTAAAACCTGGGATTGGTTCTGATCTGAATAAGGAGATTTTTTATGTGCCACAAAGACCATATATGGCTGTTGGAACACTACGTGACCAACTAATATATCCCCTTACGGAAAAGCAAGAGACTGAACCACTTACGTACAATGGAATGGTTGAGCTGTTGAAAAATGTAAATCTCTCTCTCCCCTCTCCCCCTCCTCCCCCCCCCACCCTAATCCACATTTAACCATTTCATACTTAATGCTGACTAAGTGGGATAAATGGTCTTGCTGATAGGTTGATCTGGAATATTTGTTGGAGCGTTACCCTCTCGAGAAGGAAATAAACTGGGGTGATGAACTTTCTCTTGGAGAGCAACAAAGATTAGGAATGGCCAGACTTTTCTATCATAAACCAAAGTTTGCTATTCTTGATGAGTGTACTAGTGCTGTCACGACTGATATGGAAGAGCGTTTTTGTGCTAAAGTCAGAGCAATGGGGACTTCTTGTATTACCATATCACATCGCCCTGCGCTTGTTGCATTTCATGACATGAATTTGTCCCTGGATGGGGAGGGAAGATGGAGTGTTCACAGGAGGTACTTGCATACTACTACACATATCTCTGTTTCAGTTCTGCAACTCACTTGTGGCTTTTTCTTTTTCTTTTTTCCCTTTTTTAATTTGACTGCATGGTTTGATTATCTGATTTCAATGAAAAATTTAGGGAGGGTTCTTTGTTGCCTTCAGAGGCTGAGTCTAACAGCCCTAGTCTGTTGAGCTCACCAGAAAATGATCGGCAAACTGATGCCATGGCTGTTCAGAGAGCTTTTGCTTCCATAAGAAAGGTTTGAGCATTCGCATGTTTTATTTTTTAAAATATTTTTAATTGGAGGTTTTGAAATGTATGTCTTTTATGACTGTTTTGCCTCAGCAGGACACTGCTTTCTCCAATTCAAATATAAATTCATCTGTCACAGAAGTAATAGCAACATCTCCCCTGATAGATCATAAGATTGAGTTGCCTGTTATTCCACACTTACAAAAGGCACAAAGGGTATTGCCATTGAGAGTAGCTGCTATGTTTAAAATATTGGTAAGTCTCTTGTTGCAAGGAGTGCCTTTTCTCCATTATTGTTGTTTTGGTTCATCTATATAATAAAGAATGGATATAATCTTTGATTATAATTTCAATTTGGTTGAAAACAGATGGTTTGGGGTGACTTTGGACAAGGATTTCTTTTTAAAATTTTTTATTTTTAAAGTTCTAAGTGGGTAGCTCAATTTTTTGATATTGTTTTTCCACCAAATTCTGGGGCCAACTCTATATGTCAATTTCATGCAAATATCCCTGGATTATCTTGCCACCTAATCAACATATAGTTATTTTTTATTGAATAGTTCCAGCTATCGTATTTTTAACATTTGACATTTCATTTCAGCTTATAAGAACTTTATTTTGCATGCTTCCTCTCATCACACTGGCCAAATTAATTTTCCCTAGAGCTGAGTTATTGAAAGAAAGCATGGGCACATTCTTGATGCTTGCCATCTTTAAATATGACTCATCTTCCCTCCCATCATGGGGGAGTATCCTTTTTCCCCCTTCGAGGACTATAGGGTTCTAGGGTTCATGTGCGACGTTTTGTCCTGTTAAAATGTTCACTTATTTTCTTCTATTCTCTTTTTAACGATTTGCTCCATTCTTTGACACTTGATGATTTTATCCACAATGATTTCTAAGAAAAAATAGATTCTGCTGTGTTTTGCATGACCTTTGTTGCTGATTTCTTATAGGTGCCCACAGTGCTTGATAAACAAGGTGTACAGTTGTTTGCAGTAGCTTTACTTGTCATGTCCAGAACATGGATTTCGGATCGTATTGCTTCTTTGAATGGTAAGCTTAGAAATTTTTCTTTTTTTTCTTTTTTTTTTAGTTTTTTTGGTTTGTTAAAGATCTGCCAACCTTCTTGTTGAAATTTAATTGTGGGAATTTGCAGGGACTAGTGTGAAATATGTTTTGGAGCAGGACAAGGGAGCCTTTATTCGATTGACATTCATTAGTGTTCTTCAAAGCGCTGCATCCTCTTTTGTTGCACCTTCACTAAGGTAACTCAACAAATCTGAGAAGTTTCAACTGATAGAAGCTTAGAAATTGTTCTATAAAAATTGATTTTTCAGTTCTTTAAATGATGTACTTCATTGTTTCTTCATGGAAAAACTTTGGATGACCTTGTTTTTTACTCTTCATTAGAAAATAAAATGGAACAAATGAAGAAAAACTCCTATTCATCTTGATTACATGTGATTTGTGCTGGCAATTGTGCATTTGTGAGATAGACTCTGTTGCAATGTGAAAGCAGTTGTGATGTTATGTTCCTGTATTTTATGTTCATCATTGTTTGTGATGTTATGTTCCTGTATTTTATGTTCATCATTGTTTGAGCCATAACTCGGACTATTGGGGCTGTCATTTCTGGATGTGTTGATGATAAGGTGGGCTGATTCCTTGTCTCTCATGCTGTTTATGTTGAGAGAAGGGAAGCTTTTCTTTCTTTTGTTTTGCGCTCTCTCTCTCTCTCTCACTCTCTCTATGTGAAAGCAACCTGAACAGGAGGAAAATACTGGAACATCAAGATTACGGGGTTAAAGTTGGTGGACCACACCGATTATAAGTAGAGATCGTATTTTGATTCCTTGTTGTTCTTACTGTTTATGTTGAGAAGAGAAGCTTTTCTTTCTATTGTTTTACTCTTTCACTCTCTGAAAGCAACCTGAAGAGGAGGAAAATACTGAAACATCAAGACTAGGGGGTTAAACTTGATGGACCACACCAACTATAAGGAGAGATCATATTTTGAAAAATTCAGACTGAGGGCAGTGCTGAGATAAGATTGGAGAAATGGTTTGGGTGTCTGCTGAGTGCTCTTATTTGTTACTGTTGGTAGCTGAAATCAGGAACACAGAAATTCACTGATTTTGCCTTTTGGTTTCTGGAACTCTGTTCCCAGCAAATCTGTTCCCTAATGAGTCATAACAGCTGATCAAATGACCATATGCCCAGGTACTCATTAAGGTGATGGAATTTTTTCTTACTATTCTCCTACAAGAAAATGTTCTCTTTTCTCTCTCCTTTTCTGGATGAATCCTTAGTGGCACAAAGCCACAAGATGAGAAAAGGGAACTAATTTTTTGTTGGACGAGGAAGCAAATGCTTCAAATAACACTAGTTGGATCACTTTAGATGCACGAGGGATTCCTCTGTAGGGAAATCCTCCAACTATTGCAGACTTCTTTGCTGCATTTCTTTTTTTCTTTTTTTTTTTTGTTTCAACCTTGTTTCTTATTGGTAGTGGACCCTTCAAAATTTACTTTGTGGTTATTTTAGACATTTATGTGGTTATTGCTTTGCCCCCTTTTAGCCATTTGCACATAACAAGATCATTCTTGTTGTCATTTTTTTTTCTAAAGTTTTTAAATTATCTGGATGATGTGGAGTTAAAACTGGTTTCTTCTCCCATTTACAGGCATTTAACAGCCAAGCTGGCCCTTGGGTGGCGAATTCGTTTGACTAAGCATCTTTTGAAGAACTATTTGAGACAGAATGCTTTCTACAAGGTATTAGAAAATAGAGTTTTATTTAGAATTTGTTAAGCAACTTGCGCATGGTTTTCTTTCATGGATACTTTTTCCCCAGCTCTGATGCGAGACTCAAAATGATTCTTTGAGAATATCTAATGGTTAAAACTGAAAAAAGGGCTTCTGGGTGGTTTCCTTTGACATTCTTCAGGAGTTCAGTTTGAAATATTGATTTGTAATATGTCTAAATGGTTTACTGTTATATGAGTGACTCTAATGTCACTTCTCCATGTCAATAACAAATTTGTTCTTTGTGATTTTTTAGGAATGTTAGTGCTCAATATATCTTAAAATGCTTCTGTTTCAGGTATTCCACATGTCAGGTGAAAGTATCGATGCAGATCAGAGAATAACACATGATGTTGAGAAACTGACAACTGATCTAGCAGGACTTGTCACTGGGATGGTGAAGCCTTCTGTTGACATTCTTTGGTAAGCCTACACTTATTCTATTCTTATGAAGCTTGAAAGCTCATATAATAATGCACCCTGATGGATCATATGTATAGTCTACTGATGTGCCTTGTAGAAGAGCTGGGGCCAAATCAGTTGTTTGGATGGGTATTTATGTGGATTGGAGATTCCCAAAAAGCTCTGATTGAAGAATTCTATTCTTCCCATTCGTGGTGTTTTGTGTAGACTTTGGATTCTTTTCTGACTACTGACTTGTTTCTTCAAAGCATCAATTCAATGAAATTTAGGTGCTTCTAATCCAGAGATTTGATGCACCGGCTTGAAATTCACTTGCCACTGATGGATGAAGTCCACATTACTGTATTAATTTTTTTTGTATAGTTACTGTTGTGGATGAAACCTACTTGCTATTTCCTAATCCATCCAGAAACACCCAAAATTCTTTGAGAGGGTGGGAGAAAAAGCTGTCTATTCGGCTTTTTCATGTTTTCTGGTGACAAGTTATTTATTGTCATGGGTGCCTAGTCCCAGAGGATGGCATGTCAAAGATAACCATCCAAAGATCTTGCTTCCAAGATCATTGCCCTGCTTAAATGTTCTTGGATTTGATTAGTACCTTGTTATCAGATGTAGTTGGGTTCTTTTCATTCAATTCTCTTCCACCTCTTTTTTTATTTTTTATTTATATCCATTGATGCATTTTTCCAAACTGTAGGTTCACATGGAGAATGAAGCTCTTAACTGGTGAAAGAGGTGTTGCTATATTATATGCTTACATGTTACTAGGATTGGGTTTTCTGAGGTGTGTTACCCCTGAATTTGGCAACCTTGCAAGCAGAGAACAAGAGCTTGAGGGAACCTTTAGGTTTGTCGTGCATCCTTTTTGATTTCTGCATCTGCTTTCTAATATTAATTGTCTTTGCTGCACAAGTAAACTGTATCAATAATACACTTTGTAGGTTCATGCATGCAAGACTTCGTACTCATGCAGAATCTGTTGCTTTTTTTGGTGGTGGTGCTCGAGAAAGAGCTGTAAGTTTTCATTGCCTCCTTTCCACATAATTACATATTGGTATGCAGATGGCATACTGTGTTTTCTATTTATCATGTTTAAATAATAAATTATGCCGTCTCCTTTGTGGAAAAAATCTTCTGTATATGATTAGATTTTAGTTATTAGTTCAACAATATCAGCTCCCTTAACCCCAGTAAATGTCTCCTATTCCGGTAGGCTTGTGCAGTGTTCACTTTATCGATAATTATGAATTATATTGGTGTTCCATAAAAAAATATTATTGCTTTGTCATAGATAATATCACTTTTGTTGAGAAATTTTATTGAAAAATAAAAAAATTAAAAGTTTTAAAGTTAGGCAAACTCTTTGATCAATTAAGATAAATATAAATACACTTTTAAGAAAAAAATATTGCTTTAAATTTCATCATTTAATGACCAATAAAAATACATAGCAGAGCTATACATACAACCCCAATAAATTTAGTATGACTTTAATACATGAAAACTAAGTATATGTTAACGTGTGTAAATATATATATATATATATATATAAACATAAATGATATACATTAAATGCATATGAGTTTTCAATGATTTAGGGAGCTT
>JAYJMB010043265.1:0-31676 GCA_036873735.1 Pouteria campechiana
GTTTTGGAGGCGGTAGTTATATAATTTGTGTAGAAAATGGTAGGGCCTGGAGGTGGCCATATTATATTTGCATATTTTTTATATGACTCTGTCAGAATTTCCTCTGAATTTACCACTAGTAATGCTCCAAGAAGGAGGGGCATTACAACTATGCCTTGGGACTAAGGAGGGGCATTTACCACTAGTAATGCTCCAGGAAGGAGGGGCATTACAACTATGCCTTGGGACTATAATTATATTAAGGATTAGTTATTTTGCATATCAATTTAAATTTTTAGAATGATTTAGCTCAGAAACAATGAATTCATATTCATTCAAATCCAAAGCAATTAGGTATACATTTCAAGAACATGAAGAATGTATAGCAGTAAAATGCATATGTTCAATGTGCTTATCAATTAAATATATATCAAGTTTGGTAAACTTATCTCTTCTTTTTTCAATTTCTGCATTTGAGCTCATAAATGATGATGCCAATCTTGACTTTTCATTTCAGCGCTTGATTTTCTTTCTTCAGCTTGAAATTTGTATATTGAGAAGATGATCTTGTTTTCTCATCATTCTCCTTCTTGCTCATTTCAAGCTTTTCCTGCATACACTTGATAGATTCTTGTACTTTTTCTTTCATTGGAAAAATCAAATAGATGTGAGCTTTGTGTAGCAACTTAAACAGTGCAATTCCTTTTTATCATGAAATAGTTTATAGTTAATAATCTAAACTACTCAGCAAAATAGAATGCACTTCATCATATTGAATGGATCATTCATTACTTAATCTATTTGCTTCTTATATGGATGTTTTCCTTTTCCTAGGTGTCTCTAAATTTTGTTTCAATTTGTGTTTCAATTTTGGTATTTTTACTCTTCTTTTAGTTATGTCTCTTTTTAGGTGTTGGTAGTTTTAGACTATTTATTTTTTGAATACTTACATTTTTCTTACTTCTTGATTATTTTAAGAGTTTTACTGCATGTTTTTCAAGGTTTTATTAATCCTAGTGTGAATTCTATATTCTTCTATTTATATACATGAATGAACAGAGTATGTATGAACTACACTATAAATGAATATTTATTTCTGTAAATGTACAGTTAGCTAATCAATTAAAATTTTAAGTGTAGCTTTTAATTTTTGTTGATGTACAAATGAAGTATAAGGATCAATAAGCAGAAATACACAAGTATAATTTCATAATTTAATTCTAATCAATATACAAATGAAGGTATTCATACAAGATTCTAACTATAAACTCTATTTCTGAACATTGTATAAATGAAATATAAAAATTTAGGGAATAAACTTTAATTTTTACTAATGAAGGTAAGCAGATAACTAATTAGATATAAGTTATGAAAAATAAGAATGTAAATATTTTGAAAGAAAATTTATTTCTACGGACTTGTCAGTAATAGAAATAATTAATTGAAAGATTGATCATGAATACGTATTAACAAAAGAATGAACGAAAAGAAATGTGCAAGTAAAAATTTCAAAAGTTCAGATAATGACACATTTAATAAAGTCATTCAAGTTTGAGTGTTATACTTGCACTTACCTTTCCTTTTTATTTTGAAGGGACTTGATATTTCATAAGATTTTCATTTTTTTCTTCATACCAAGTCTTCTTTCTTTTCCTTCTTCTTCTTCAGGAGTATGTTTTCTCGTTTCCTTCATTTCCCGTGCTCAAATTAGTTTTTAACAGTAATGCAAGTAGTGTGTGTGAGTGTGAAGTGTTTTGCCCCTTCCTAATTCGTATTTGGCTTGTCTAAAGATTTCTCATATTAACTTATAAGCCAAGATATCCTTGCAAATGGTGGGACAGAGAGCATATTGCGAGTTTTTTTAACACTTTCAGCTTTGCTCTTGTTTCATCCTCACTTATGCCAATAAAAATAGTTTTTCATAAATCAAGGTCATTGGCCCTAAGACTAATTTCCAATCTCCTCTTCCATTGTGCATGAATGGATCCATCATAATATGGAAGTTGGGAGGTAGAATATCCTTTGCAAAATATAGAGGATGATGGCATGGGGTTAGCCAGGCAGATCTCTACAATTAGTTATCCAGCCTGCTCTGATACCACTTGTTGGTTCCCGAAGTATGTGTTAACCCAAGAGGGGAGAGGTGAATTTGGTATATAAAAATTCATTATTTAACCCTTGTTAGACAATTTTTCTCTTTTCGTGATTGTGTGTGGTGCATTGTAAGATAAATAATGAAAATAGTAAAGTGCATGAAAGACAAAATAAGCAAATAAAAACACATATACACAAACAACATGATTTTTATAGTGGTTCGGTAACCCTGTTCCTACATCCACTCTTCCAAGAGCACACGTTCATTGTGCCTTGGGTTCCACTATACCCTATAAAATGGAAATACAAAGTGCTCCTAGGACTCTTCTAAATTCAAGCTCTAGGGGGCGTAAACAAGTGTTCCCAACACTCTTCTAGATTCACGAGCTCATTAGGAAACTCACTAGTTTCCAAGGTCACTAGCAAACTTGATGGTTTTCAAGAGATCACTAACAACTCTTTAGTTTTCAGATTAGCCAGGAAACTTATACACTTTTACAAAGTGTTATAGGGGAATATATGATCTTTTATAGCTCTAACAACATAGAAGGACCTTCCCAAAATATAAACTCAATGGCCATAAAAATATGCAGATTGAAGCTCATGAAAGATATGAAGGTTTAAGCTATTGGCCATGGGTAGAAGGATTTGCATAAGGTTAAGAGCATCTAAAAAGTATTCCTTCACCACCTTTGAATCATCTCATCTCTTCATCTTAAATAGGTCTCTTGAAAACTTGATTGTTAGAGGAAGACAGTCTTCATTAAATGTAGAGATGAAAGTAGATGAGTAGGAAATAAATGTAGAAGAACATTCTGATAATCTTCCATTTGAAAATGTTTTCTTTTAATTAATTCTCATATGCTTAGAGTTATTCTGTAGTGCCGAACTTGACATAGAAGAAGGTGAATGCTAGTTTAGGCAACTGACGAATGAGGAGATGCTACAGCTCTGACTTATTTCATGGTTTTGGAAAGAAGATAATAAATTCCAATAGATTTAGCTCCTCCGCTTTGACCAATAATTTATTACATTTGTTTGAAGTAAGTGTTAGATGAAGTCTCTTTCCAACTAGACAGACTCTCTTCATCTCCTCCTTTGTTCATAGACGAAGTTGGGCTTCTTTATTTTCAGACAGATGTGTTTTCATCATTGTATTTCTTCTTCCATCTCTGACCTTTTCATTATTTCTTGAGATTTTGAATAGAGTATCTAGATTAACATCTTTGAACATATTTTGAAATATCTGTAGCTCAATCTTTTTGAAATGTGGCAGTTGGTTAGAATAAATATCTGTAGTCATGCACTTGGAAATTTGAATAGGTTCTTAATGTTTGGTTCTTGTTTATCACTTAGAACCTTCAAGCATTTTGTTCTACTTCAATGGATTATCTGTTTTACCATCTAGAAAGGTTATGGACTGCTTGTAAGAATATTATTGCAAAATTCAGCTATAAAGTGTTAAATTTTTTATCTTTGAAAATAATAAATTTTCACTGTAGTAAATTACTATAGCACGTTACTATAGTAGATCACTATAGCATCGATTTATCTGAAGTAAGTAGCAAATGAATTAGCTAGCTTTGTCTACTAGCATTGTTGCAAGTTTCTATAGTAGATCACTGTAGCAACACTTCGTTTATTATTTGTCTAAAGTATCAAATGAATATCTTTGTTTGTTGGTACTGTAGCACGATTATTGTAGCACCACACTGCTTTTATCTATTACTTTATCTATTGGTCGCGTTAAGCTCTATCTATTGCACTGTAGCAAATTACTCTAGTAGATTACTGTAGCAATCATTTGTTATTTTGTCTGCTAACTCGAACTTCGTTTTCCACTTTGTCTGTTACTTCATTTGCTAATTTTTTTGAAGCTTTACTTCGTCTTCCACTTCATCTTAGACAAGCTTTGTCTTTCACTTTGTCTTAGATAATCACTTTGTCTGTCATTGTAGCAGCACTATAGCATTTTACTATAGCAAAATTACTGTAGCAATGCACTTGCACTTGAAAATTTTTGCACTTTTGCCATTTTGTTAGCTTGACATTTTTCATTATATTTTCCATTTTAAATCACAATATAATTATCCATATGTAATTTGCATAAGTTGTAAAGCATGGATATGTACTTTAAATCATGATGTTGTTTCTATAAGCTCATTTAAACATAATTTTTCTTTTTCATGTAACATAAATTACATATTATTTTTTTAATGAAAGCTTAAAGTGATAAGCATATGATATATCTATGATCCAAACATATTTGTCTTCATTTTAGCTTCCTAGGCTAAAATCATCATTAGCATAGATCATGTCTTAAGATAAGTTTTGTTGTCATCAAAATCATATAATAATTCCAACAACTGAAAATGCATGAACTCATTACATGTTGCTAAAAATTATAATTCAATCCATGCACATGTAATGCTTGATGAAATGTCTCAATGAGTGATGTATAGATGGTTTAATTACAACCCAAATTATCCATTAAATAGACCCTAAAATAAGGTGTTAAATGCACTAAATGAATGCCTAAGAAGTGATTAAATCTTGGGCAGCAATAAGGGTTCATTGGAATGTAAAATTCCACTTGAAATGACATTAGACAAAATCCCCAATTTGGATAGCAATATGGGCAGATTGTTACACTTAGGAATTGCATTGGTTTGACTTGAAATGGTATATGATATAGGATAGAGAACAATGGGTTTATGCACTTGAAATCATGGCAACTTTAATGTGGAAAAGATACTTAAAGACACTCTACTAGATGGTTTGAAAGAGGCTGAATTGCGTGATACCATTGAAAACTAGGTTGATAATGATTTAATCAGAGATGCCTTTGTATGAGATTAGCTATCTTAATTTAAATTTATTGCAGAATTTGATTCAAGTAACATATGTCAATTGAATTATTGTATGTGTCATATGTGTAGAGCTATTTGAGCAATGATTGGAAGCAAGTTATGGAACTTAAAAGATCCTGAAATTGATTTCCATTAATATAAGTAGGCATTTTCCTTAGACATGAATTTATGAATGCTTTACTTGATGGGGATAGTAAATATCCCATGAATTGCATATGGGAACCATGATTTGAATGATGATTATTATATTGTGTGAATGCATGGATTGATGGGGATAGTGAGTATCCCATGACCTTACCTACGGGCATCTTGTGTTGAATGCTTCTTCTTGTTACACATATATGAATGTGTGGATGGAAGGAGATAGTGAGTATCCCATAACTTTGCTGAATGACATTTATATTATTGCATCACAATTGGAAGGATGAAATTATGTAATTCTATTTATTTATGTTAGACACATGTGTTAATGTATGGACTGATGGGGATAGTGAGTATTCCATAATTGCACTGAATGATGCTGAATCTGTGTGATGCCCTGCACCCCCACCTTGTGTGTTTTGAATATGCCACACTGGGGTCGATGTAGAACACTAGCATTTACCTTCTTCTTAAGGGAAATATTATCATATCCTCCTCATTTTCATGATTTTAATGGAAATATCCTGCCCAAAATTCGACAGTCTACCCTGTATTATGGATATTTATATCTATTATACATGTATAAAATCAATAAATTATACATTTTCATGACTATAAACAACAATTATATCTACACAATCCCACACTCATACTCACAGTTATACCCAAGATCGGAACCATTTCATGATGACAATATATTAACCTGGATTAATAAAAATCCACATACAATCTCATACTTAAATGATTTACTATGACATGCCATACATTTTTACAATTTAATATGATTATACAATCTTCAACTCAAATATAATTATATTTAAATTAAGGGATTCCAATCCCCATTTCCTCTTACCATATCTAACCATCTTCAAATCTCATTCATTCATCTCAATCCTCAATTGGGATTCTTTACCTGACCTGTCAACTAAAAATTTAACATAAGAAGGCGTGAGTCCGGGCAACTCAATAAGTAGGTATAGATAAAATAAAATAATTATTGATTATAACAACATGTTCTAAGCCAAAACATGTATTAAATACAACATCATTCAATTTTAAACCATTACTATATACACATCACATTCCCATCTCATCCTGGGATGTACAACCCAAGCTAATTATACCATGAGGCTCATCTGCCTCAATCTATTTATACACATCCTGCACTATTCCAGTGTATAATAACATATAGTGTCATTCCGACACTTCATATTACATCCGAGCCATTTTGGCTCATTATAGTATAATACACGCCATATAGGCATCTCATATCACCATACATGCTATGCAGGTACCACATATATCTCATGGAATGCTTTCCATTCCATCAAAATATACATTCATAGATTATAGAACTGAAACAAGACTTATGGGATAATCTCTATCCCCCTTTTTCCATATAAACATCACTTTAAGCACAATCAGGGAATACACATTATTCCCTATCAATTTCATCATTCATATTATCATAACATCGTACTCAACTTGGGATATTATCCCTATTAATCAAACATACATGACCTTAGGCATATCATATCCACACCCATATACATATATGAAATAAATATACATATGCTCATATAAATACATCATCGGGATATTCTCAATCCCTTTATATTCAGATATCCATACATAAGAAAAAGCTTAAAGACATGGGATACTTTCTATCCCCACAATCACCTAGAATACTTTCTATTCTAAACATTCACATGTCTATATCATAAACTAATTCAACTATAAGATATTCCAAATCCCCAACATTCATGCCTTCATCCTATTCGGTAAACACATCATTAGCATCTAAGGGATATTCTCTATCCCTGACATTCATTAATCATAAACAAATACACATTGATTTTACACCAACATGGGATATTCACAATCCCTCATCCAAAACACACATGCCCAGAGCAAACATGGGATAACCACTATTCCCATCCATATATTCAAGTCACAAAAGGGGGCCACCTACTTAACTTAGGCCTTTAGGTCCAACCCACTTTCCTCCAGCTTAATCTTTTTATCCTTCTTAGATCATCCTGTACAAGGCCAATACCAATTATAATACATCATTTATAGCTAATCTTAGGCTATAATCATCAAACATATGATAAACACCAGTTAACTTAGGATTTCTTAACAACTATCACAAGAAACGTTCTTGTCTGATATATTTATCTAATATCTCACATCATTAGCATTTCAGCAACATGTAAATAACTCAATTAAGCTTTTAGGTTATTCAATTCTTGGCTTACATAGCTTATTCGCAAAAATCCTCTTTAGAACCTAAGTAGGGCATATCCCACAACTCGATTCCATTGATCCAAATCATCCCATACATGCTCTAGAACATATTAATCATGTTATTAATCATTTACCCTATAATTAATTCCATAAATCACAAAATCCTCAATTATCACTATTCATAAAACCCTAATCATGCTAAACCTAAAATTTCTCATGCCAAATCACAATAATTACTTTATTGGATCATTCCCCCATGAATTTATAAGCAGATAAATCAATTTAAGCCCCAAAATGCACTTTTATCCATTTTCTACTATTTTTCATGGTTCAAAAAGGTGAAAATTAGGTTTAACTGAAACATCACAAGTTTTTCAAGCTAGGCATGATGATTTCCTAGCTAAATAGGCAAGAAACAAAGCTAAATAGGGTTAGGGCATGAAAAGGGGAAGAAACAGAATGGACTAGAGAAAAGGGGATTGAATTATGTTGAAAAATCTGGTTGTCCCGCACTTAAAACCGATCTACACCGCGGTGTGAAAAAATCTACCACGCCATGCCTTGCCATAATCCAATTCCACGCTGTGGCGTCCAATCCACGCCACATCATGGAAAAATCTGCCACGCCACTGCCCTTTGTTTAGTCTGATGCCCTGGCATCAGCCCTGCTGCCTCCATTTTCAGCCTAGTTTTTCAATTTTTTGCATATTTTCATTTCCTCATTTATTTTTCCAAATAATAATGGTATAGTTTTCATATTTTATACCCTCAAATAATCAGAAATCAAATCAAAAATTCCAATTGCATCCACTTGCAATTTGCTCCATCATACTTATACTTGCATTAATTCCTTTCAAACCAAATGTTTTTATTAATTAACATATAATTATCAAAATTTAACACCACAGATGTTACATTGTATTACATCATGATTGAAATGATGAAATTATGTAATTTTATGTATTCACTTTTAATGATTTACATTTGGCTCTTTGTGTAATTAAAATTTTTTTGATAGTACATTGCATGACATTCCATCATGAGTCATGACTCATGATGGATATGATTGAGTTAAGTGATATGTAACAATATGATGAAACATGTGGGAATATTTTGATGAATGGGCATGTTGTAATTGTAAGATTTCATTACAACCCTTAATTGGCTACTAAGTAGACATGAAAATGGGATTTTAGATGTCTTAAAAATGGATTAAAGAAAGGTTGCAAGATGGGTAATAATAGGTTTTTGAGTTGAATGAAATTGTGCCTTAAAATTATGTTTAGAAAAACCCATAAATGGGTTGCCTTATAAGCAAATGGTGACACCTAAAAAACTTCAGTTTAGTTGGCTTTAAATGGTGCATGAAAGAGGGAAAGTATGTTGATGATTTGTGACTCTTATGGGATATAGTTGTGCTTGGGAGGCATGATAGAGGACCTTAATGGGGTGTAATTGTCATAAGAAAGTGAAATTATATGCCTGGGTGGCATAGATGAGGTATGATATGCTTGAGTGGCATAGATGAGGTATGATATGCCTAGGTGGCATAGATGAAACATGATATGCCTGAGTGACATAGATGAGAAATGATATGCCTGGGTGGCATGGATGAGGTATGATATGCATGGGTGGCCTAGATGTGATATGATATGCCTTGGTGACAAAAATATAATATGGCTATGATAGTGCCTTAGTGGCACAAACATATTTGATACGACACCCATGGAGTGTGGATATGCCTTGGTAATGAGGCAATAATGAGTTTGATTATAAAAATTGATATGAAAGTGAGACTGTATATAGGAGCTTGGATTATGAGGGAATGTGCATCATGGACATTGGGATGATGTTGCATTGTCATTCACTATCATGAAATTCAGTATGTCATGAAATTATTGTGTATTGAATTTAATAATGATATTCTAATGATTTAATTACAATTATTTTCTATTTTGCCTACTTACCAAGTTTGTCCGGACTCATGCCATGTATTTATTATTTTTTGTTTATAGGTCAGGCAATGGAGCCCAACTGGGGTTTGGGGCTCATGATCGGGATTAGACGACGATCTTCATGGTGCATTTTGATGAATTTGGGGGTTAAAACCCCCTTAATGGATATAATTTGTAATTTGAAAAGATCTAAGTTATGATGTGTATTGAGTTATGTATAAAATAATTGTATTGGCATGTCATTGTAGTAGAATATATGTGATATGTGTAGATATATTTTTATGTAGGTCTAGTCATACCATTTCCCATTACAATGAGGTCTACGATTCGGGGCAGTATGTGGTTGTGTATTATTATTGGTGATGGTGATGTATAAGTGATTGGAAATATGTAGTTATGTGATGAATGTAGTACAGGTACAAAATCCTTATATTTTAGGGAAGACTCCACTGGATTTCAGGTAGAAACCTTCCCTGGAATTTAAGATGGTATGTTAGTATAAATGTGTGGTTTCGATGACAAACAAAACTTATTTAAAGATTATGTACTAACGATTATTGCCAAGCATTTAGCATACAAAATCAAGTTGCAGGCCTCAAGAGCACAAGATTACAAAGAAGAATAAGAAAATCATCTTCTCCAAGGTCAGTGTTGTAGGCATTCCAACCAATGAGAATTAATCAAAAGATAGAGAATTCAAATATGTTAATCAGAATGGTCTTCTATTATTAATGGAGTTCACCTACCACCAATGGCTAGAATTCAAAGTAGCTATAAATGCAGCATCATTGGATCAAGAAGAGAAAAAGAACTGTCAAAAAAAATATTCAATCTCTTCTTGAGAGCAATTACTGAACTGAGCCAAAACCTTCTACATCTTTCAATAGTCATGAGCCTTGCATTTAAACCTTCCTTAACTTTCTTTGAAGGCTCCCAACCACCTTTCACGAATATCATTTACTTATGCATTTAATCTTTAGAATTCTTCCCCTGTGATTATTGTTAAGTGTTTGTATAAGTGTATTAACTTTAGATATTCATTCATTATAATTTCCTTGAGCCAGTAGTTAAGACTAGACTCAAGAAGAGTTGTGATTGTCTGGGTGCAGACAAGAGCTATTTATTTATGCCCCCTAAAGCTAAAATCTAAAAGAGCACTAGGAGCACTATGATTATGCCCCCTGGAGCTAGAATTCAGAAGAGTGTTGTGAGCATTGTAGTTATGCCCCTAGGACTAGAATCTAAAAGAGTATAGGGTACACTGATTATATTTCTGCTATTAGAGATAGTGGAACTCAAGACACAAAGAAGAAAGTGTTTTTAGAAGGGTGGAGTAGAGTGTTAACTTAAACCACTATAAAAAACTCCTGTGTCTTATTTACTTATGCATTGATTGAGTGATTAGATTGATTACTAGGGATGTTTAATTCTAAAGGGGTTTAGCAAAATTTTAAATATCCAATGCACCCCTCCCCTCTTAAATATTTGCTTAAGCTTTGGGACCAACATGTGATATCAGAGCAGACTACATAAACACTTGTAGTGATCCAGTGGAAAACCCATCATCCTTTTTTTAGATATTCACCGAGGGACAATCGTCTACCCAGCCACCCCTATTTGATGGAAGTTGAGGTTGAAGTAATTCATTATAGCAAATGACATAGAATCTTGGAAGGCCATTGAAATAGGAATCACCCTTCCCACAAGTGGAATAAGTGCATGGACTAAAGAGGAGGCCACCTCGGTTCAAAATAACGCAAAGATTATGAACATTTTGTTCTATAGACTATCTTCAACTGAGTTTGATAGAGTATCCTCTTGTACTATTACAAAAGTTATATGAGATAAATTAGTATCTATTTATGAAGGATCCTCATAGGTCAAAGGGACCAAGAGGAACATGTTAATAGGAGTACTAGAAAATTTTAGAATGAAAGAGGAGGAGAGCATATCAGAAATGTATGCTCATTTTTCAAAAATTACTAATGCTTTGAAAAGCTTGGAAAAAGAAGCACAAATTCTAAATAAGAGATGAAGATACTAAGAGCACTACCAAAATCCTAGAACCATAAGATCACTATGATAGAAGAAGCAAAAGATCTGAACGTGCTTTTGGTGGATGATCTCATCAGCTCACTAATGTCACATGAGCGATTCAAAAGTAAAAGAGATGAGCTAATGAAGCAAAAGAAAAATATTGCTCTCAAGGTGACTAAGGAAAGTAATAGTGACCCTACATCACAATTTGAAGATTATATGGCCATGTTAGTCAGAAATTTCAAAAGGTCCGCAAGAAGCAGCAGAGGCAGCACCTCAAGGAGATAGCCTAGACAACAAAAGAGAATAGCTAAAAAAAAGAAAGATCTCCCCAACATACTATATATGTGGAAAAATTGGACAAATGTCTCTTGAGTGTCCAAATGAAAAAAGTTAACTTGAATGAGAAAGATGAAAGAAGAGAAAAGAAATATTTTAAGAAGTCATCAAGAAATCAAGCCAGAGGAATGTACGTGAATGATGAGACTCCTCGGGCACAAGTTCAAGCAAGAAAGGTGACAATGAAATTGGACACCATGTAAGAATATGCTGCATGTCCCACATGGAGAATGAATCATCAAACCAAATCTCCATCAAAGAGGAATGCACAACAGAGCTAGAGACAAAGGCAAACTCTTATTACTCTTCTAGTTTTAATTCTTCAAGCTCAAATAGAACATGTACAAAATGCAAAAATTATGAGTTACTTGAATCCCTTAGCTAGAAATTCACTCAAAAGAAAAGATACTTTAATGCAACTATCAAAGTAAATTCTATTCTGGCAGAAAGAAATCTATCTCTACAAAAAGAGGTTGAAAATCTAAAGAAGGAGATAAAATATTGAATAGTATGTTGAGTAAATTCTACAATCTAGGAGAGTTTGTTGCCAAGTTCATGAGAATGACCGGTCAAACCAGTTAAAAGGGGTTTGGTTATGATCAGTCAGATGATGAAATTTTAAAGAAATTTACTAGATGGTCCAAGGGAGTGAACCTTACAGAAGATAAAGAAAATTGTTCAAATATTAGAAGGTTCATAAGATATCCTTTGGTAAAGAAACCAACAAAATATAATGCACCAAGCCAAATTCCAAACACTTGCTATTTCTGTAACACCCCAAACTCTAGCCAATGTGAAGTATTATCTGCTTTAGGCCCATCCCTGGCACGTAGAGCCCATAGTTTTGCCCATTTAGGCCTACTCTTCTGGCCCAAAAGGTGCCTCACAATGACTTGCCACAATTCACATTTGAACCTCTGATCTTAAGTCATATTGGTTTTGAAACCAACTTTGATACCAACTGAGTTTGTAACACCCCAAACTCTAGCCAATGTGAAGTATTGTTCACTTTAGGCTCACCAAATCCCATTGACACGTAGAGCCCGCACGATTTTAACCATTTAGGCCTACTCTTCTAGCCCAAAAGGTGCCTCACAATGACTTGGGTATTCCAGAATCTCTTTCACCACACATACAATGAAAGCTCTCTACATATGCTCACATGGTAGTGGCCAGAAAGTGGCTCTGATACCATTTGTAATACTCCAAACTTTAGCCAATGTGAAGTATTATTTGCTTTGGGCCTGCCAAATCTCGCTGGCATGCAGAGCTTGCATGGTTTTACCCATTTAGGCCTACTCTTCTGGTCCAAAAGGTGCCTCACAATGACTCGTGATAGTTCACATTCTAACCTCTGATCTCAAGTCATATTAGTTTTGAAACCAACTTTGATACGAGGTTCGAATGTGAATTGTGGCAAGTCATTATGAGGCACCTTTTGGGCCAGAAGAGTAGGCCTAAATGGGCATGGGGCTTTCGTGCCAGTGGGATTTGGTGGGCCCAAAGTGGATAATACTTCATATTAGCTAGAGTCTCAAGACATCTGACTGGAAACAAGAAGCTATTCAAAAAATTAAAGCCAATTAATGGAGGAACAACTGCATTTGGCAACAATGACAAAGGTCTCATCAAAGGGATAGATAAAATTTATGGCTTATTCAATGCATACAATGAGGATATATTATATGTGGAATGACTCGAGCAGAATTTGCTAAATATTAGTCAATTATGTGACAAGGGCCACCAAATTGTGTTTGAACCATATGCATATAATATACTCAATATAGAGAATGATCTATTATTTAGCAGAAAGAGTCATGGAAATGTTTATCTAGTATAGCTAGATGATATCATTGGTAAATGCTTAATTGCAATCAAAGATAATACATGGGTATGGCATAAAAGGACCCAACATCAATATGTCAAATGTTAGATCTTTGTGAAAAAGGATCTCTTGATTGGTTAACCTAAACTAAATTATGCCAAAAATCAAATATGCAAATCTTGTCAATTGTCAAAATAGATTAAAGTGTCCTTCCATTCTAAAAATGAGTGATAATTCAAATTATAATACCTCGTAATTGCACAAGTGTATAGTTGTATAGTGTGCATGAGCAAGGGTCGATCACATAGAGAATGGTCAACTGATTTAATTAAATTAAGTAATTAACTAAAACTAATTTTGAAAAGATGAATTTTTGGTTGGAACTAATAAGAATAATAAATTAAAAACATAATCAGAAATCTAGAGCTATCGAATGATATAGGATAGATTGCAAGTGGCAAAGGTCTAGGTTTCAGGTTTCACCACTCAATGACTCCTCTTGCAATTTGGATATTGGATTCAATGCTTGCTTAGGTTCATTGTTTCTATGATATGATTATTACTATTTGGTTTGTGGGTTTAAATCAAGCACTTTCACTCATTCCAGTTACCTATGATGTGTAGCATAATTGAGGTCAAAAACCATTACGATCAAGAACTATGAACCAAGTAGAATGGTTGTGCATTAAGTGTGTGCCTTAACCTTCTACTTTTCTCATTCAAGGAAGTTCATGGTTGTGCATTAGGTGTATACCTTAACTATGCATAGACAATCAATAAGATTTATAAAACTAATGATCAAGCAATCACACAAATCAAAAGATTGAAATAAAACCCATGAATAAAAACATAGACTTGCATTAAATAATCAATAATCCAAATAACAAGGTTCATAAAAAATGGCTACATCTTCACCCTAGAGAGAAGGAATTAGTTCATGAAGAAAATAAAAGAAACTCCATTCATGATGATCATCATACTGCAATTAGCCTTCTTGAAAGGCCTTCGCTCCCCTTGAATCCTCCTTCATTGCTCCCCAACATGTCCTAAGAGTAGTCTCCAAGAAAACCCTAGAACTCTTCTTCCAAAAACTCCCTTTGAATTCTAAAAAAGATCCTTAAATACTGCTAAAAATAAGGCTAAAATATGTAGGAATTCTACAACATTAAAAAATATAAAATTTATGGTTTGATCAGCCACTAGCACCTGCGACGCCACCACACTGTCCACTTTTGCTCCTTTGCATCATTAGCTCTACTCCCTTTCTCCTATGCTTACCTTTCTTCACTGCTTTGCTGCTCCATATTAGCTTGCTTTCTCTGCTTTTCTCCACTCTTCCAATAACCTAAACACACAATAAAATTATATGAAATTGATGTAAAACTAATCAAAGATTGCATGGAATTAAGCTTGAAAATATAAAATATAAGTAAATGAAATTCACTCATCAAATACCCCCAAACTTAAACCCTTGCTTGTCCTCAAACAAAATTAGCAACCAGACCAATGAAATAATTAGAATAACCTCTCTCTCGAATAATCAAATACATGCCAAAAAAATTACACATGTACACATAATTCAAAATTTAATTAAAACACTTCCAAAGTAATTACATAAAACTCATACTTCATCAATCTTGTCATGAACTGAAAATTGTGAATGTGTATGCTATGTCACTCTTAAGCGCCTTGCATACTTGTCAACTTACAATATGTGAACTAATGATTCTAATGATTTTCATAAAACACATCATAAGATTGCTTTTCAAATCTCTCTCCACTAATGTAGACAACTCTTATTCACTTGGATTAATAGGTCTTAGCTAAGCTTGTAATGGGGACCTTGGCTTAGCTAATAAAAAAAGGAAGTAAAAGATCAACAAAGTAAGATACATAATAAACATGCACAAGAATGTTCATTCTTTTAACTTTTGTTAGGGTTTTCTCTATCTTTCCTTAATTCTGGATTGTATTACTATCACACCCCAAACTTGTTTTCATTTTAATTCATGGGATGCGATCCCCCCATTCAAAGCATATTTATTTACTTGACTTATTTTTCTTTTATCACTTGTTTTCTTTCTCTATCATGGCGTACTCAATTTTTCACAACCCCAAATTTATCTTCTTTTTCTTCATTCATACCTATCAACAACCATAAGCATAAAATATGCCTCTTAAAAGGTAACACATGATTTTTCAGGTGAAATAGTTGGATGATGAGGCTAAATAAGAAAATTTGAATGGTGGTTTTTCACATGCTTTGCACATGTTATGCCTTCATCAAGCTCAATAAGGACTCTAGTAACATGAATGTACTAGTTTAGCTTGAAAGGATCAAACTGATCAAAGAATGCTTAGATCACTTCCAAGTAAACATGTTATATAGGATTTCTCCTTGAGGGATACTCACACAAGTTCTAACATACTTGTTTCAATAAAAATAAGTCAATGAATTCATAATATTGTTAGCTAATTTGCATACACTTTGCATGATTATGACATAATGTGCATGAAAAATTTTCCTTAGTCATGAGGAAAAATGAATTTTGTACAAGAATAATTAGATCACAAGGAGTGCCTTAGTCATGAGGAAGAAAGAATTTTGTATAAGAATCATTAGATCACAAAGAGTGCCTATCCTTCTTCCTAAATTATATGTAATGGTAATAAAAAATTCAGCATGTTGCTAATTAATCAAAGAGAGATATCCTAATTAATTTTAACACTTTGGCACACAATTGCTTTTAGAGGCAAATCCTAATAGTCATAATGTAAATCTCACAAACAAAACCTCAACAAAACAAACAACTACTCCCCCACACTTGAACTAAACATTATCCTCAATGAGAAAATAAAACATTAGAACTAAGGACTTCTTTGAAATATGTCAGATTACGCATCAGTGGAGGCATATGTCTCTTCATCATTAGCTGGTGGAGGGGATGGTTGAAAAACTGGAGCAGTGGGAAATACAACCAAGCGTGCATGTTGGAAAAAAGTTGCAGTCCTGGAACATAGATTTGTGGAAAGCGGATTACTCTGTCATTTTTCCATCACTCCCATAAACAACTCATGAAGCAATAATAAGGGAAATTCAACAAGGCATAAGCCAAGCATTTCACTAAACATGAGGAATTCATTTGCACTTTGCCCCCAAAATGCCATCTTCAAAAGTGGAAAACCAAGCACATGCATATGCATAGTGAGCTCAACATGAACTTCCAAAAATCATACTCTAAACACCTTCAAAACATGATCAAATTCACTTCACAATCCCACAAACTTTACATCACTCTAAGCATATACACCCACACATCATGGCATGAATTCCACCTTGAATATCAATACAACTTTCTCTCAAGCAATTCATCAAACACTACATATGCAACATGCAAACCCACCTTTTCATCACAAAAACCCATATCCTTCTCTTGGAAACAACAAGATAAGATTAAGAAGAATACATTGAAGTAAAAAGGATTGGATTTTACCTTGGTTTCTTCAAGCCTCAAGCGTCTTTGAGAACCCAACTTGGGAAGATGGCTTGGAGAAGAAGAAGTGGATGAGAATTTAGGGAATGAGAGAGATGGATGAGGATTGATGTGTTTGAGAGATTTATAGAGTAAGATTGATGGTGAAATGGGAGGGATTTGATATGGGAAAGAAGGGGTTGGAGTGTGTAGCAGAAAGGGGGAAAGAGGGGTATTAGGTTTGGAGAGAGGGGAGGTGAGTGGCTAGGCACGAGTGGGTTTTTTTCAAATGGATTTTGGGCACTAGCGGCATAAGACAGACACCGACGGCGCCGCTCCCTGCTCATTTTGAATTTTTTTTTTCATTTCACTCACCTTAGTGTCGACGGCACCACCTCGCTGCCTGCTTAACCTTTTTGTCTATTCTAGCACCTTGTGATGATTCTTGGCTTTGAAGCTTCATGTGCTTTGTCTTGTTAAATCACTTTGATTTGCTGCACAACTCCATCACTAACATCATGTGATCTTTACTTTAAATCCTCACTGGTTTTGCTTTCAATTCACTTGCTTCAAGTCTTCAAACTATTAGTAATACAGAAGAGCAAATTATTCATTGTAAAAATTCAAAATATAACTAAAGCAAACTACCCTAATGCTAACCTGTAAACTAATTCAAGAATTCATTCTTCTTAATAACTCAAATTAACTGAAAAAAAAGAAAAACTTAAAAGCTTAGATTTTCACCCAGGAAGTGTTGTATTTAACATCTAGGTAAGATGACTTCCCTTTTTTTGGATTTTCAAGATTACATACTTCATTTAATGGCAATTGCAAGCCATTTTTGACATATTGCTTGACTTAGTACCCATTGACTTTGAAAGTGCTACCGTCTTTCAGATTCATTAGCTTGACAGCTTCATGTGGAAACACCTGATTGACTAAGAATGGACCAACCCAGCAAGATTGTAGTTTTCCTAGAAACAAACACAAATGTGAGTCATAAAGTAAAACTTCCTTTCAAGGCTCAATGTACCATTTTTGAATGAATTCATCATGATTTTTCTTCATCTGTTCCTTGTAAATCTTTGCATTCATTTATGCTTCATTCCTCAGCTCTTCCAATTCATTAGGCTGCAATTTTCTCTGCTCTTCTATCTTTTACCAATCAAAATTCAGATTTTTGATTGCCCAATATGCTTTGTGCTCCAGCTCAACTCGTAAGTGACATGCTTTACCAAAAACAAGTTTATAAGGACTCATTCCAATTGGGGTTTTGAAGGCCATTTTGTAAGCCCACAATGCATCATTTAACTTCATCGCCCAATCCTTTCTCGCAGTGTTTACTGTACTTTCTAAAATTGCCTTAATTTGCCAATTGCTAACCTCAACTTTCCTAGACGTTTGCAGATGATAGTAACTCGATGTGAAATGTTGTACTTTCTAAGCAAAGCTGCAAAAACCTTATTGCAGAAGTGCGTTCTTCTATAACTAATGATGGCCCTTGGAGTGCCAAACTTGGAAAAGATCCCGTGTTTCAAAAATCTTAGCACCACATTAGCATCATTAGTCTTAGTGGAAATTGCCTCAATCCACTTAGAAACATAATCCATAGCGAGCAAAATGTATAAGTTACCATTCGATGGGGGAAATGGTTCCATAAAATCAATCACCCACACATCAAATAATTCAACCACTAAATTACCTGTTAGTGGCATCTCATCTCACTTTCTGATATTCCCTATTCACTGGCACCTATCACACATTGCACAAAAGGCATGGGCATTCTTAAAGATAGTTGGCCAATATAAACTAGACTGAAAAATCTTTAAAGCAGTTTTCTTCCCTACAAAATGCCCTCCACAGCTCCATGTATAGCAATGTCTCAGTATGCTTTGTTGCTCCTCTTTTGGCACACAATGTCTAATAATTTAGTCTAGACATAGTTTGAAAAGGACTAGATCTTTCCAAAAATAATGCCTTGCAATGGATCTCAACTTTGTCCATCCCTGCGAATTCAACATAGGATTAAAAACTACTTTAACCAAGTAATTCACAATATCTGCATACCAAGGTTCACTTCCCTCTATAGAAAATAATTGTTTGTCAAGAAAGATCTTATTGATGGGAATGTTCTCCTTGCCTCTCTCTTGCTCAAAATCGGTCCCTTCCACCAACCTCGACAAGTGATCTGCTACAACATTCTCGTAACCTTTCTTGTCCTTGATTGTCCGGTCAAACTCTTACAACAATAAGCTCCACTTAAACAATCACCTTTTAACCAATCAAGTAAGAATAAAAATTTTCCAAAGCAAATACAATTATAAGTAATTCTTTTTCAGTGGTGGAATAGTTCAATTGAGCTTCATTTAGAGTTTTACTTGCATAATGAATCACATGAGGTAATTTATCTACTCTTTATCCTAGAACAACACCGACAACAAAATTCGATGCATCACACATGAGCTTAAAATGAATGGACCAATCAGGCACTGCTAAAATTGGAGCTGATGTTAATTTTTCTTTCAAGGTATTGAAAGCAACAAGGCATTCCTCATCAAAACAAAAGGTTACATCCTTAGCCAATAATTTATAGAGCGATCTAGAAATTTTTGAAAAATCCTTTATAAATCGTTTGTAAAAGCCTGCATGGCCAAGAAAGCTTCTAACTCCCTTAATTGAATTTGGGGGAGGTAGCTTGGCAATCAATTCAATTTTTGCCTTGTCCAAAGCCTTTACTAAAAATAATGTGGCCCTACATAATTCCCTATTTGACTAAGAAATGACACTTCTCCCAACTCAATGTCAAATTCATCTTAATGTATATTTTAAGTATCAATCTCAAGTAATTAAGGCAGTCATCAAATGAATCTCCAAAAATAGAAAAATCATCCATGAACACCTCAATGAACCTTTCAATCATGTCAGAAAATATGGACATCATACACCTTTGAAAGGTTGCAGGGGCATTGCACAAACTAAAAGGCATCCTCCGATAGGCAAATGTTCCATATAGGCAAGTGAAAGTAGTCTCTTCTTGGTCTTCTGGGGCAATGGGGCAAGTGAAAGTAGTCTTTTCTTGTGGCTGCATTGAGCTTCCTATAATCAATGCACATTTGCCACCCTGTAGTCATTCTCATGGGCATCAATTCATCATTGTCATTTTTAACAACAGACAGACTAGATTTCTTTAGCACAACATGTACTCGTGTAACGCGCCGCCCTCCTAGGGCTGTTACTTCATTTTTACACTACAAATACACATGATTTTCCCACTTCCAGGGTGGGGGATTTCAACTAAAAATTCGACAGAGTTTCCCCTAAAATATCAAAATTTGAACCGATATACATCATTTATCAAATACAACAATTTGAATTAATAACATAAAATAATAATCTAAACTGACCCATTTTATCGATTGCCCAAGACCTGTCTTACACCATGATAACACTATACCTTAGGGGAAACATAGCATGTTGTCACACTATTATACATTATTTCCTAATACATGCCAATCCACCTCTTTAATACATCAACCCAAATCCTTTAATGACAATTACACAAGTATAATATGAAAATTCCTAATATATGATTATAAAAAGGGATTACAATCCCAACATTCATAAATACCATCCAAAAGTCTTCAGTCTTTCTCATAATTTTGTTGCTTGATCTGTCGACTAAAAATTTAAACAAGAAAGCGTGAGTCTAGGCAACTTAGTAAGTAGACAAATGTGATAAACAACAATTAATCCATAAATAGCACATGTTATATCAAACAATCAATATCCATCTTTATAACTAATCACAAATATATATATATATATTCATCAATGAATACCATATAAAGAAATCCATGTTATTTCCTTCCAATTAATCAAACTCATATTGAACCAATCTTCAAATTAAATATACAACAAAGGGATCTTCTTTGTCCCTCTCATTAAACATTCATACTAAACCAAACATTAATTATTCTAATCCAAGGGATACCCATTATCCCTTACAACTAAACGACATCAATTTTAATCAAACATGGGATATCCACTATCCCAATCAAAACATAATATGCACGGATTTCAAACAAAGGGATAAATAATTTCCCTCACCATCCAATGAAGATAAATGCCTACTTACCTATTAACTAATCATCATAACTTATCTAGCTTCATTTCTTTTCACCATTCTCAGATCATCCTGTACAAAGCAAAATCCCATTCATAATTATATCTTCATAGCTGATCTCATGCGAAACATTCTTGTTCACTTATTATCTATTATCTTACATGATTAGCATTTAAACAACTTGTAAATAACTCAATTATGCTTTAAATCTACTCAATTTATGGCTTACACAAGTCATTCATAAGAATCCTCATTAGCCCATTTCATCAAATATCTTGTAAGCATCATTTGTTTACAAATTCTTTAACAACATGGGTTAGGGGATTTCATTCCCAACTATACATAACAAACCCATAACATCATTAACCTTGAATTTACCTTAAATACATACTAATCACACTTCTAACTCAATTACACTACACATAATCAAGTTTCACACAAAATCCCCATGCTTATTATTCATAGATGAAATTAATGCAAAATCATAATTTTCCCAGTTTAGATTTTTGTAAACCCATCATAAATCATAGATCACTTGTTTTTTCCATGAATCTAATACAAAATTTCATGTTAAACCCCCAATTTCCATTGTTCATGAAATGGGGTTTTAAACCCTAGCATGTAGAAAATGAAATTAAATGGAAAAGAAGTGTATTCATCATGATTTCCAAGTCCACTTTCCATGCATTTCCATCACAAAAACTCCAAATTCCACCATGACTCATGAACAATAGGGTTTTGCCTGATGAAACCATGTTCAAACAGTGAGAAAATGGGAGTTTGATCCCTAGTCTCATGATTTTCCATGAAAATACCAAGATTTCTTAGCTCAAATCACTGACTAAAATGATGGGTTTTCAAGCCTAGGGGCATGGGAGAATAGGGGAGGAAGAAAAATGAATGAAAATGTGCTGCTAAAGCCCTTAAAAATTGATTTTTCAGTGGTCTGACACGTCACCAGCAGCTAAATGTCACCGCGCTCATTATAAATGCCTAGGCATTCATTTGATGCATGCCCTACACAAATAAAATGCCGCAACTTTCGTTTTAAATGCCTAGGCACTCGTTTGCAGGATGCCCTGCATAAATCAAATGTCGCGGCTCTCATTTTAAATGCCCAGGCGCCAAACTAGATGCCCATCAGGAGTAGTTCCATTGTTTTGGCAATGTCTCTCATACGACCTCCGATTCATGTGATTTTTAATGAGTTGGAAAGATAATTTCATGATCTACAAATTTTATTTTTCATCACTTTTTCCAAATTAGTCTCTAAATATTTAAAAAATTGAGTATAAGTGATCCTAAGTTGTAATGTTTAGTTCCCTTTCACCATGTATTGAGGTTTACAACATAGACTAACTTCAAAATCATGGGATATTGCATTTGCATCCTAAATAACTTTACAATTTCAATTAGTCTTATGTTTAATCATCTTAAAATGATCATCTAATAACATTAATTTCACCCCAAACACAAATAACAACCCATCCGTTACAAGGGACTACTCAAATTTAATAATTTATACTTATGAAACATCACCCATAATCCCATTTTACATAAAATAATTCAAATATCTCAAAAATCACTTCCCACACATCACATATATGAAATTGAGTATCTTTATATAGGTTATCACTTTATTTGAAATCAATTTCCAAAAATCACATATTAAGTTCTTTTTACCAATTTTTTCTACTATACGTAACTCCATAGGCTATTTTCATTCTATTTACCTCCAATGCTGAAACCAATGTCTCACACACATCATAATACTTACGATAACTAGTTTAGGTTCTTAGTATAGCTCAAATACATGCTTTTGCTCTAATAGTTCAAAACTCCAATACCATCGCAAAACTTCAATTCAATAGCTTCTATATATTACCTTGCACATAATACTCATGCCACATTAGTCATTCAAGCCATATAAATGACTTTACTAAAAATCACTTCTTAGGCCTAATGGCCAGAATAGCCCTTACAACCATTATCTCTCCATTTAATGCCTCAGGCGTTACAACTAGACTTACCCATTTGCTGTCAGAGATCAGGTAGATAATACCTACATCCAATAGTTTGATAACCTCAGCTCTAACAGCCTCCTTCATGTGTGAGTTCAATCTCCTCCACGCATCTCTAAAAGGCTTTGCATCCTCTTCCAGAAGTATTTTATGCATGCACACAATGGGGCTAATCCCCTTGATATCTACCAAGGTCAAACCTATAGCCCCCTTGTGCTCTCTCAACAAAGTCAATAACCTACATTCCTCATCCATAGACAAGTGAAAAGTAATTATAACTGAAAAAGTATTATTTTCACCAAGAAATACATATTTCAAACTCTTTGGCAATTGCTTCAAATCTAATGGTGGTTAGTGTGGCCATTGCATTTTCAACTTCTCGGCTGGCTTGTTTAAGCTCTTCTTGGGAGATTTCCTCAACTTCCACTTGCTCTACACTGTCAAGTATTTCCTTCAACTACATTGCTTCTTCATCTTCAACCAATCCATCCACAGTGAGCACTAATTTCAATTTATCATTTGCTTCTTCTTGCACAAAAGTAGATAGAACAAGTGAGTACAAATCATCAACTTCAAAATATCCACTAGGATCAAAAGGCAATGAAAGGGAACTGTAAATAGAAAATTCCACTATCTCATCTAAGATAGTCATTTTCAACTTTCCATTTTGCATATCAATGATTATCTTAGTTGTAGCCATGAATAGACATTCTAGAAGAATGAGTACTTCTCCCTTTGGAATCATTTGCCTTTCCATGTGAAGCACCACAAATTCTACTGGGATAATCAATTTATCTATCTGCACAAGAATATCATCTACAATGCCTCTGGGATATTTCACTGATCTGTCTAAAAGCTAAAGAAACATTGTATTGGGTTTCAATTCTCCAAAATGAAGCTATAAATAATCAGAATAAGGCATCAAATTTATGCTTGCTCCAGATCTAGCATTGCTTTTACTTTATTTGTTCCTTCAATAGCAATTGAGATATTGAAACTACCTGGATCCTATAGTTTCAGGGGTGGATTTGTTTGCAACACTCCATTGGCTTCTTTTGAAATGATTACTTTCTCATGAGGCTCATACTTAGGCTTCCTTGCACTTAGTTACTTAAAGAATTTAGCATAACCAGACATATTTTTGATCATGTCAAGCAAAGGCAAGTTTACATTCACTTTAGAAAGAATATCATAAATGTCCAAAAACGACTTATCAAATTTGTTCTACTTTAACCTTCTTGGAAAAAGAACTAGAGGATCATGAGGTGAGGGTGCTTTGTAGTTGATTGGTGAGTGAACTGTTAGAAACACTACCTTCCTTGAATGCACATCCTATTTTGCCTTTGTCTTTCCCAAGCCAGTTCCTGCAGACATAATTGAATCGTCAATTTCTTTATCAACTTCATTGTCAATTACCTTTCCACTTCTCAGTGTAGTGATAATTTTTCTTGCTCAGGCTGGCCAGGCAACTTCCCAAGTGTGTGGCCTTGCACAACTTCTAAAATTTGCCCTAACTAAGTCTCTATCATCTTCATGGATGCCTATACACTCTGGAATCTTGCTTCAATATTTTGGAACCTTGTTTCTTCATTCTGGAGCTAAGTGTGGGTTGCCTGGATAAAACTTTCTAATGTTTCTTCTAGAGCAGGTTTCTTTGATTGAAAACACATTACAAATTGAATCTTATTCTGATCATTGTTCCAAGAAATATTGGGATGACTTCTCCAACCAAGATATGGATTATCAAGGGATGATTGGTTGTAGAAATTCATTGTATTGGCTTATCCTAAAGATTTTGTAAAACTTTGCTTAGAAGGACAAGCATTGTGTGAATGACCAAAAATTCCACAAATAGAACATACTTTAATGGGAATTGGTTGTTTCTAGTTTATCACCATGGAGCACAATGACTTTATTTTCTTGGTAAGCTCAGACATTTGCATAGAAAGCTCAGTTTTAGAATTCAATTCATACATTCTTCTGGACTTACCTCTAACACTCATCTATTGTGAGTTTGCACCAAGTATCTCATACATATTTTCCATCTATTCTCCCATCTATTCTTCTTCCTTGAAATCACAACTCAATAAAAAGAAATAAAATCAGCAATTAAAAATCCTAAACACATATACAACCCTAAACACATATACAACCTTGAAATAGAAAATTTGTAACTAAACCTAATTAAATCAATTTGGAACCATTCCCCAGCAATGACACCAAAAGCATGATGGTTCATATTATAATACCTCGCAAGTGCACGAGTGTATAGAAGTATAGTGTGCATCAGCAAGGGTCGATCCCATAGAGAATAGTCAATTGATTTAATTAAATTGAGTTATTAACTAAAACTAATTTTGAAAAGATGGATTGTTGGTTTGAACTAATAAGAATATTAACTAAGAAGATAATTAGAAATTTAGAGCTATAGAATGATATAGGATAGATTACAAGTGTCAAAGGTCTAAGGTTTAAATTTCACCACTTAATGACTCCTCTTGCTATTTGGATGTTGGATTCAATCCTTGCTTTGGTTCGCTCTTTCTACGATATGATTATTACTATTTGATTTGTGGGTTTAAATCAAGCACTTTCACTCGCTCCAATTACCTATGGTGTGTAGCATAATTGAGGTGAAAACCCTTAACGATCAAGAACTATGAACCAAGTAGAATGGTTGTGCGTTAGGTGTGTGCCTATACCTTCTACTTTTCTCATTCAAGAAAGCTCATGGTTGTGCATTAGGTGTGTGCCTTAACCATGCATTAATAAGATTTATGAAACTGATGATAATGCAATCACACAAATCAAAAGATTGCAGTAAAACCCATGAATAAAAACACAGACTTGCATTAAATAATCAATAATCCAAATAACAAGGTTAATAAAAAAGGGCTATATCTTCACTCGAGAAGGAAGGAATTAGTTCATGAAGAAATAAAAGAAACTCCCTTCATGATGATCATCATATTGCAATTAGCCTTCTTGAAAGGCCTTCGCTCTCCTTGAATCCTCCTTTGTTGCTCCCCAAAATCTCCTAAAACTAACATCCGAGATGTCATGCCCTGCCTTTTGATGCGTGATGCTACATTTTCCTCTATATTACACTGGGATTTCTCCAGGTATTGCCCACTTTTAGGGTGGGGGTACACTAGTGCCATTCTGTCATTCCATTGATTTTTACATAAAATGGACAAAGTTTCCACTAAATTATTAGGGTTTAACCTATACAATTATTTATCAATTATAATAAAGTAACAATATAAATTCCAAAACATACACACATTGACCCACAGACCAAGATCTAGGTGAATAATAATGGCATCATATCTAATGGACTCATGTTATTCTAATACAACATCAAATATACCTATATATGAAATGCCATACATTCCATTATAATTACAATTATACAAATTTGATTGAAATATAATTATACATCACTTGAAATCTCTAAATATAATTATATAATCACATACAAATTCCAAATTCACATTTCTATACCACACATCCATTTTCTATAAAATGGAATAATGATCATCGTCTTTGGGGTCCCTTGCTTGACTTTCTACTAAAAATATAAATAAGAAGGCATGAGTCTGGGCAACTTAGTAAGCAGACAAGTACTATAAAATAAGAATTAATATTCAAAAACATCGTATAATCACATCCAAAACATTTTCAGAACATTTATAATCATTCCCATCATGAAAATATAATACATGAATCTTTCTATTCAACTCAACAATCCTTGATAACATAGCATACCCAAAATCTTATTCATAATTATATAACATAAAAAATCAATTTCTAAACCAAATTAAAAGATATGCTATAGCCTCAGCAAACACATACCCTATCATAATCAAATACTATTCAATTCAATCCAAAGGATATTCACTATCCATCATACAAACATCCAAGCCCGAATACCATTAAATGGGATATTTATATCCCATTCAACATTACATACAATCAAAAGACAAGGCCTACTTAATTAAAGTATTCCCTCATCCTCTTCAAGTTTCATCTTCAAAAGTCATGATTAAATTTCCAACTCAATGAGTAATGATCATACACACATTTATAACATATATTCAAATTTAATTTCAAAGATAACAATCACCAAGTCATTCAAATCCATTATATAGTTTCTAAATTCATAACTATTCATATCATTGCCCACACATGTAGTGATTATCTAACTGAATTTTCTGTGAAACTCCTATGATTTACACAATTAAATCATACAATTTCCCCAATTTTCACTCTTTCAAAAAACCCTAGTTTAGTCAAATTATCAATTTTTATGCCCAATCACATTTTGAAGTACCATTAAGTATTATGAAATCATCTCCTCCTTGAGTTTGATAAGAAATCCCCATTAATCCATATCAATTTCCTTCAAAAATTATTATTCACAGTTTACTTCAAACTCTAACAGAGAAAACCCTAAATTCTCATGCCCAATTCCATTCTAAACCATTATTATGCATAGATTGATCATTTCCCCTATGGTTTTACACATGAATCCCTACCAATTTGCCCAAAAATCACTATTTATAGTTCACATGTAACCCTAGTTAACAAAAAATCACAAATTCAATTAATAGAAATAAGTTACCATAAAATATAAGTGTGTCTTCCATTCATGAATGAGAATCCACACCCAAAGCTACCATTAATCCCTTCCACTTGCAAGAAGTCAGATCTTTTTCTATTTCCCACCATTCAAATCATCAAAACCCAAGATGAAAAACATACCAACGTGATTACCCATCTAAATCAAGTTGCTTCCTAACTGATCAAGAAAAAAAAATTGGTTAAAAAGGTTTAGGGTAAAGGGTTAGGGTGTAGGGAAGAAAACGGAATAGAAAAAATAAAATGTAATGGGGTTTGGGTGTTTAAAAAGTTGCATTTTTTCATATTCCGACACATCATGGAACCCTTGCTGCGGCAGGGAAAAGTCTTACCGCGGCAAGGACTTGGTGGATAGGGAAAAATAAGCCTATCCAAAGCCTTGTCGCAGTAAGAAATTGCCTTGCCATGGTAGGGACTTGCTATATGCTAAAATGGTTGGTTTTCTGAAGCCTTACCACGGCAGGGAAAAGCCTTACCACATTAGAGAAACTTTCCCAACATAGTATTAGTAATTTGAGCATAACTTTTACATATGATATACAAATTACATTTTTGAGGCATTGGAAAACTAACTTCAAGGGATACAACTTCATGTTATTAACATTTACCAAATCATTCCCCCACTATGACAAAATTTTGGATGAAGTGACCCATTTCGTTCATCTTGTTATTTTTTGGTAATTTGGAGTAGTTTTGGTGTATTAGTCATTGGATAGATAATTCATGATCTACAACTTATATATTGAACACTATTTCAAATTAGTCCATTATACATTTCAAAATTTGATCACAAATGACCCCTTTCTCACATTCAGCATTTTCATAATATACACTTGTCCTCCTTTAGTTTTCTTCCAAAATTTCCACTTTTTCTCTCATCTATCATCACTAAAATTTTAATCATTTCATTTTTCATTACTCTCATGCATAATCATCCCAAAATGCTCATTCAAGTAATTAAATCTCACTCCTAAACTCAAGTAATAACCCATCCATTATAAGGGTTATTAAATTTTAGAATTCACACTTTTAAAAATCACCAATCATCCCCTTTAACATAAACTACTTCAAATGTTAGAAGAATCACTGACCACATATCATATGCACGAAATGGAACATGTTCATACTATTCGCCACATCATTTGAGGTCAATTGCCAAAAATCATCTATTTAGTTCTTTTCACCAACATTTTAACATCCTAGGCATTACGCAAGAAAACCCTAGAACTCCTCTATAAAAAACTCTCTTTGAATTCTCAAAAAGATCCTTAAATACTACTAAAAATAGGGCTAAAAATGTAGCAATTTGGCAACATTAAAAAATATAAAATCAGCAGTTTGATCATCCGCTGGCACTACCGGCGCCACATTGTCCACTTTTGCTTTTTGCATCTTTAGCCATGCTCCCTTGCTGCTATCTTTGCCTTCCTTCATTGCTTTGTACTCTTCTACTAACCTAAAAGCACAACAAAAATATGTGAAATTGACATAAAACTAATCAAAGATTACATGGAATTAAGCTTAAAAATACAAAATATAAATAAATGAAATTCGCTCATCAAATACTCAAACTTAAAACCTTGATTGTCCTCAAGCAAAATTAGCAACCAAAGTAGTGAAACAATTAAAATAACCCCTCTCTCAAATAATCAAATACATGCCAGACAAATTACACATGTACACACATAATTCAAAATTTAGTTAACATACTCCCAAAGTAATTATATGAAACTCTTACTTCATCATTCCTATCATGAACCGAAAATTGTAAATGTGTGTACTATGTCACCCTTAAGCTCCATGCATACTTGTCAACTTACAATATGTGAACTAATAATTCTAATGATTTTCATAAAACATATCATAAGCTTGCTTTTCATAATCCCTCTCTACTAATGTAGACAACTCTTATTCACTTGGATTAATAGGTCTTAGCTAAGCTTGTAATGGGGCCTTTGGTTTAGCTAACAATGAAAGGAAGTAAAGATCAACAAAGTAAGAGAAATAACAAACTTCCACAAGATTGTTCAATCTCTTAACTTTTGTTAGGGTTTTCTCTATCTTTCCTTAATTCTTGGCTATATTACTATGACACCCCCAAAGTTATTTTCTTTTTAATTCATGGGATGTGATTCCCCCATTTAAAACATATTTCTTTACTTGACTTTTTTTTATTTTGTCCCTTGTTTTCTTTATATATCATGGCATACTCAATTTTTCACACATTTATCTTCTTTTGATTCATTCATACCTATCAACAACCATAAGCATAAAGTATGTCTCTTAATAGGTAACACATGGTTTTTCAGGTGAAATAGGTTTGGATAATGAGGCTAAACAAGAAAATTTAAATAGTGGTTTTTCACATGCTTTGCACATGTCATTCTTTCATCAAGCTCAATGTGGACTCTAGTGACATGAATGTACTAGGTTAGATTGAAAGACTCAAACTGATGAAAGAATGCTTAGATCACTTCCAAGTAAACACATCGTCTAGAATTTTGCCTTAAGGTATGCTCACACAAGTTTTAACATGCTTGTTTCAATCAAAATAAGTCAATGAATTCACAATATTGTTAGCTAATTTGCATACTCTTTACATGATTATAACATAATGTACATGAAAAATTTTCATTAGTCACGAGGAAGAAAGAATTTTGTACAAGAATCATTAGATCCTATCCTTCTTCCTAAATTATATGCAATGGTAATAAAAAATTCAGCATGTTAGTGATTAATTAGAGAGAGATATCCTAATTAATTTCAACACTTTGGCACGTGATTGCTTTTAGAGGCAAATCCTGATAGTCATAATGTAAATCTCACAAGAAAAACCTCAACAAAAAAAATAACTACTCCCCCACACTTGAACTAAACATTGTCCTCAATGTGAAAATAAAACATTAGAACTAAGGACTTCCTTGAAATATGCCAGAGTACTTATCAACGGAGGCATCAGACTCTTCATCATTAGCTAGTAGAGGGGATGGTTGAAAAACTGGAATAGTGGAAAAGACAACCGAGCCTGCATGCAGGAAAAAAGTTGTAGTCTTGGAACATAAAGTCATGGAAAGTGGATTACTCTATCATTTTGCCAACACTCCTATAAACAACTCACGAAGCAATAATCATGGAAATTCAACAAATTATAATCTAAGCACTTCACTAAACACAAGGAATTCATTTCCAATTCGCCCCCAACATGCCATATTCAAAAGCAGAGCTTAACATGAACCTCCAAATATGATACTCCAAACACCTTCAAAACATGATTAAATTCACTTCACAATCCCACAAACTTCACACCACTCTAAGGATATACACCCGCACACATCATGGCATGATTTCCACCTTGAATCTCAACACAACCTTCTCTCAAGCAATTCATCAAATACTTCATACGCAACATGCAAACCCACCTTTTCATCATAAAAACCCATATCCTTCTTTTGGAATGTAAGGCCCTAAAAAATTTTAAAAATGTAAATTTTTGTTATTATAAAGTTTCGATAATTTTTGCCGAGTTGATAGATTGTATAATTAAACTTTGGATAAAATTATTATGAAAAAGTTATGCAATTGAGTGGATTATTAATATAAACATAAGGATGAGGTTGGCAATGCATCAAAATGTGTTAAATAAGTAGTTTAATTGAAAAACAAAATGAATTTAAGGCGATCGAATGCCGAAGGTGTAAATTAGGAAAAATATTAAATTTATTATAGAAAAATAACCAAAATGGATTAAAAATACATATTAATGTGAGGATGATGAGGAAATATAATAAGTAATGATTCATAGGTGAAGAAAAATCAAAAATTGCATGTGGATAGTTGAAAAATCAAGTTGCCGGTAATTTTTGGCAAATTTTAGTTAAAATCAAATTTAATTGAGAAATAAATAATACAATTATGCAAAGATTATATTTAA
>JAYJMB010043276.1:0-31671 GCA_036873735.1 Pouteria campechiana
AAGCTTTTTCATTCTTTGAGGTATTTTCCAAATGTGTATAGAATGAACAAAGCTCTCATATAGTTGCCATAAGGAGTAATCATGGTGGAGAGGTTGAAAATCATAGGTTCAGTAATTTCTATAAAAATAGTGGAATTCTTCAAACTTTCTCTACACCAAGAACACCCCAACAAAATGGAGTAGCTAAAAGGAAAAATAAATCCTTACAAGAGATGACAAGGATAATGTTGAGTGAATATAGCCACCCATGGTATTTTTGGGATGAAGCAATGAACACGATATGGTATATTATTAACAGAATCTTTGCTAGATCTATACTCAGCAAAACTCCATTTGAATTATATTATGGCAAGAAACTAAATATTTCATATTTTCATACTTTTGTTTGTAAGTGCTTGATTCTTAACAATGGCAAAGAAAACCATGGTAAATTTAAAAACAAATCTAATGAAGGCATTTTCCTTGGTTATTCCATTATTAGTAAGGCATTTAAAGTCCACAAATTGAAAAATAAGACTGTAGAGGAAACTATTTATGTAAAGTTTGAGGAAAATTCTATATTCTCTAGGAGGATAAGAGATTTTGATGATGAGATAGGAGAACTAATAACTTCGGTTGAGAAAATGAAGATACAAGACAAAGAAAGCAAAAATTCCCAATCAGAAACACAAATGGATGAAGAAAAAACAGATGATGGACTATCCATCAGTGAGGTAAGCAATGAAGTTAATAATACTTTTCTTAAAGATTGGAGATTCATGTATTATCACCCTGAAAGTTAGATAATTAGTGATGTATATGATAAAGTTAGAACTAGATTTTCTTATCACCAAATATGTGGCGATTTTGCTTATATTTTTCAATTATAACCAACTTACATAGAACAGGCTTTAGAAGATGAAAACTAGATTTCAACTTGTAAGAAGAATTAGACCAATTCAAAAAAAATAATGTGTGGACTACTATTCCAAGACCAAATCATTAAACTACTATAGGAACTAAATGGGTCCTTAGGAATAAATTAGATGAATTTGGAATTGTAGTAAGAAATAAAGCAAGATTAGTATCAAAAGGGTTTTGTCAAGAGGAAGGTATTGATTTCGAAGAATCATATACTCCTGTTGCAAGAATATATGAACTTCAAGTTATATCAGATGGATGTAAAGAGTGCATTCTTAAATTAATTTATTAATGAAGAGGTTTATGTAGAACAACCACCTGGTTTGAAGATCCTTAGAACCCAAATCATGTGTTCAAACTAAAGAAAGCCCTCTATAGTTTGAAATAAGGTCTCAGAGCCTGGTATGAAACATTAAGCAAATTTCTCATTTAGAAAAGTTTTTCAAAAGGCAAAGTTGACACTACTCTCTTCATTAAACATGCAACGAAAGATATTCTTATAGTTCAAGTATATGTTGATGATATAGTATTTGGTGCAACTAATGAAAATCTTTACAAAGAATTTTCCAAGATAATGCAGAGAGAATTTGAAATGACCTTGATGGGTGAACTCAACTTCTTCTTGGGATTACAAATTAATCCGATAAAAGAAGGAATTTTCATTCTCCAAGCCAAATAAATTAAAGAACTACTAAAGAAGTTCAACATTGAAGATGGGAAAAGGTATGGAGTGCCAATGAGTAAATCAACAAAGATGGACAAAGATGAAAAAGTCTACTTGCCAAAAACTTTATAGAAGCATGATAGGATCTTTGTTATATTTAACTGCTAGTAGACCTAACATTATATTTAGTGTATGCATGTGTGCTAGATTCTAATCAGATCCAAAAGAGTCACATCTTGTTGCTATAAAAAAATTATTTAGATATCTTTCAAATACACCCAATCTTGGATTATGGTATCCAAAAGGTTCAGACTTTAATTTAATAGGTTACTCAGACACTAATTTTGCTGGATATAAAGTAGATAGAAAGAGTATATGAAGATCTTGCCAATTTCTAGAAAGCATGATTATTTCATGGTTCTCTAAGAAATAAATATCAATAACATTATCAACTGCTGAGGCTGAATATGTAGGAGTAAGAATTGCTGTGTACAAATCCTATGGATGAAATAATAATTAAATGATTTTGGCCTTAAGTTTGTTGATATACACATCAAATGTGACAAAACTAGCACAATAAATTTGACCAAGAACCCAGTTCTATATTCTAGAACTAAGCATATAAAAATCAGGCATCATTTTATTAAGGACCATGTTCAAAACCATGAAATTTGCTTAGAATTTGTCCCAACAGAAAATCAGAACAGAAAATCAGTTAGCAGATATTTTTACAAAACCACTTCCAGAAGAAAGATTTAACATAATAAAAAGGGAACTAGACATTCTAGATCCAAATGCATAAAATGCTTAATTTATCAAATAAATTAGCCATTTTGTGTTCTCATCCATGTAAAACATAAAATGAAATATGTTTTAACCTTTCATTTTCCAAGAAATGTATAAATGCATATTTAATTATCTATCTTGGTAATAATTCCTAAATGAACATGTATTAATAGGTAAAAAGAATAATTAATATGTAAAACTTAAAATCCAAAACTTAAAAAAAGGGGCCCATTTTATAAAATTTCAGAGTTAAATCAAACTCTATAATTCGCAGCCTTCGAGGACCAAATAAAAGCCTTCAAAGTAATACATCGAAGTATCCGAAAATCCCAAATCAAATTGTTGACTCCGAAGGACCTATTTTGGAGCATTTGAAGCTAAAAACACATTGGTATTTCGCAGTAATTTTAAACCTAATAGTAAATCCAAAAGCACTCAATCCATTTAAGTGCTTAAAAGTTCTCTAAAAACCTAAATTGTTCTTTTGAAAACTCTCGATACCTCCCTTTCAAAGCAAACTCTTCATCTTCACACTCTTTTCGAATTTATATCTCAACTCTCTCTCCATCTCTCTTCCTTCCTTCTCCAACATCTCATCTAGAAACTCACATTTCCATTCAAAACCCTAGTTTTCTCTATCAAAATGGTAAGAATCAAAGGAGCAGAAAAAAAAGAAAGGAAAAGATGATCCTCCACAAAGAAGAGGAACCAAAAAGGCTAGACGAGAAATTGATACACTTGAGGTATTCTTTCGAAATAGTTCATGTGATTACTCCAGATTTTCAGAAAGATATAAGGATAAGAGAATGGTAAAGAGAAAATCTTCAATTTTGAAGCATTTGGTATGCAATTAGATGTATCTGAATTATTAAGATACTAATGTTGGAATGAATATGTGAGTTATAAAGACAGTCTATATCCTAGACTTGTAAGTACACTTATCTATAATCTTAGCACAAGGACAGAAAAATCATGGATAGGAGAAACATAGATTGAACTATCCATAGAAAGTTTAAGAAATTGTTTCAATCTATCTAAAGAGTATGGCCTTCCAAAGCAAAACTATTCTCAAATTTAGTAGAAATAGAAACAGAGAAGAAGGAAAATTATCTTCATGCTAGTCATTTGAATGTGAATCTTAAGCTAGCAGATCTTATTGTTATGAATAATGTTTATCCTAGAAAAAGAGCTACATGTGATGCATCTGAAAAGGATGCTAGAATAATGCGGGCATTGAAGAACAAGAGAAAAATAAATCTAGCCAAATTAGTGCTATATCACATTCACTTGATTAAGAGCACCACAAGATTTCCCCTATCTTATGGAATGACTCTGATAAAACTAATGAGGGAAGCAGGAGTAACCTTTTCAAATGAAAATGAAGAACTCCCAAGAAATACAGATACATTAGATGAGAAGACTCTGAAAAGTATGGGCTTTAAGCCAACAACACAAGGTTGAATCACTGAACAACCTAAAAGAGCAACTCAATTAAAGGGATCCCAACCTGATGAAAGAATAGAAAGAGGAGAACAGGTTACAGAACTAAGCAAGAGCTCTTTTCTCATGAAGAAGAAGAAGGAACAGAATGACAAGAATTCATAAGTCCACCAGTAGAAGCAAGAGAAGAATTCTCAAGCAGAGAAGGTCAATCTAAAGCAGAGAGAATAGAAGAAGTTTTGAGAGAGGAATAAAGAACTGTCATAGAGGAAGTATTGGAAGAAACTTTGAGAGAAAATGTATTTAATGAAATAGCAGTAGCAACCACGCCATCTCACGCTCGCATCAGATCCCCATCGCCTATTCAACCTACTCATTCTCATCAACCATCCACCTCATCAATTCCCAATACATAACTAATCTCATAGCACCTAGAGGATAGATTGACAATGATTGAACACTATCTATCTATTCCAGCTATTCAGATAAATAGAATGGATCATAATCTTTCCACTATCATATCTTCTATGATCCTAAGAGCTGATAAGATTGACCAAAGACTTGATTCTCTACAATCTCTAGCAAAATCATTCAGAAGTCAAGCCTATCACAATCATTTCTCTCCACCTCCAACTCAATTTCAATCACCTCCAAATCACTTCTCTCTACTCAGAACTAATTCTCCCATCACAGTGACATCTTCTACCTAAAACTCACCTCCTCATCCATCATCATCATCTATAATTCCAGAGGTTTCTCAACACCAGAGTAAACCCACTAAAATTTTCTCTCCATCTCCTCCAACTCATGCCTCTTATTCATTACCTCCATCAGTTCCCGAAGTCTTTTCAACCATGCCTCAGGATTACCTTTCCAATACTCATTGAGCCTGTGTTAGATATGGAAAGTATCCTATCATAGTACCAATTCCTAAATTATACTCTCTTCACCCAAGAACATTTGATGAATTAGGCTTCACTAAAAAGGATCTTTATTTGTCAAGAGAACTCTTTCCTGAATGAATTGATCAATTTCCACTAGAATGGGACTCACTCTTAATTCATCCATCATGGAGAAAAACTCCAACTCCTCTAAAATCTCCTCCAAAACTAACTCTTGAAAATCCTAACATTCTCATTCATATTGCCAATCTAATTAGGTTGACTTTATCTGAGTTTGGAAATAAAACCATAATCAATTTTGAAGTTGCTAGAATGTTTTACTCTGAAAATATCATTAAACCTACTTAAGAACTATCATTTTTAGAACTTGAGGATCCTAACATTCTACACAGGATTCAACTTCTTCCCAATCCTCCATTGACTTCCAAAGGTCACACAATTCACATTCCTACTAGAGAGTTAATTCTTCAAGAGTACTCTGAGAAACTTCTTCAGATGCTTCCAACATCCAAACTAACTAGAAAAGTGTTTCCATCTCCCTTAGGTCCTAATCAATTATTTATTATCACTAAGGAAGAATACTCTTTCCGCAACAATGTAGACCTAGAGGCCATTGTTGACAATCTCTCTCTTCCATACCCTCAACTTTTAGATCCATCTATTTAAGATAGAATAAGATAGATACAATCTCCACCAGTTACTTTTCAAAAATCAAATCCTCACCACCACCTTCTACCAACCCCAAACCTACCAACCCCAAACAAAAACCACAACCCAAACAATCCTCTTCAACCAGCCTTCATCCTCCAACCCTAACAGAAAGCCAAGAATTCCACCTCCCAAGGAACACAAAATGCTCTTCTTGAAAGAATAACCATGTACTATTAGGAGTACACAGCCCGCATGAATACCAATATAGAAGCATTTCCTGAACTCCTAGACCCAAATTTTTGGGAGCATATTGACTTATCTATGTATTAAGCTATGGACCTATAACTTATACATATGAACCTCCTGTAGCAATTTCCAAAGATCCACTTTTCATACCAAAAAGACCCAGAACACCCAAGCCCTCTGCTATACCATCATCTTCTCAACTAAAAGCCCCTCTTCCACCTCTCTTTCCCAACACTTACAAAAGAAAACCCAAACCACCCCAATGACACTGCTTTTTTTTAAATATTTTTTAAAATTTTTCCTTTCTTTTTATAAAGAATTTTGACTTTGTGCATATGTTGTATCTAAAAATTTGTCATCAATGACAAAGTTCTATATGTATGCAACTTTGGTCATCATTAATATTATTGTTTATTTCTTTCCACCTTTTTGATTATGACAAAAAGGGGGAGAAAATTTGAATGTATAAATGGGAAGAGAATGTATGTGTAAACTAAAATATAAGAAAATAGTATGTGCATGCATAAATTGATATGTATGAAAATTACTTTTATATGAAATATAGTTAAAAAATTATGCATCCATTTAGGGGGAACTGTAATGTATTAATCAATAGAAATTTTATTAAAATTCTGTAATTAAGTTGCTTTAAGTTTTGAAAGGTATATCACTCACTTTTTTGTCATCATTAAAAAGGGGGAGAATGTTGAACATACTATCTAGCTTGATTTTGATAATGAACATTCTTAACCAAGTATATTTTGATGATGAGCAAAGACATGAGTGAAACATAAAGGTACTAACAATTTGTTCTCAAGCATATAGTAGAAATAATATCCCATACTTAACTTGAGAATAATCCTTATGATGATCAAAGGAAGAAACCAAGTTAATGCTCATGAAAAATAATTATATAAATTTTATATATACTTAAAACAAGAAAACAGAAATCTTAAAGTCCTCAAAGCATGCTTCGAAGCCAACAGGAATGTCTTCAGAGACATCAAGACATACTTCGGAGTCAATTGGAAAGCTTCGAAGTCAGCATAAGATAAGCCTCGGAGTTGTCACAGAGTGCTTCAGACTCGTCATAAGTATACTTGGAAGTCAATAGATAAGCTTCAGAATCATCATAGCGAGCCTCGAAAACAAAATACAACTATTAGAATCATCATAGTACACTTTAGAGTCAATAGGAAAGCTTCAGAATCATCACAATATGTTTCATAGTCATCATAGAAGTTTTAGAGTTATCATGGTATACTTCGGAATCAACAAGACTACTTTAGAGTTATTTAAGCAAGCTTCGGAGTTATGAAGATACATTTCGGAGTTAATCATACATGTTTCAATGTGAAATAGATATGCTTCAGAATCATTGAGTTACACCTTAGAATTAATTAGACCTACTTTGGAGATAACAAAATACACTTCAAAGTCAGCTAGCAATCTTTAAAGTCAGCAAAAAAAATTCAAAATCAGCAACCTTACTTTAAAGTCTTCAAAACCTAACTTTGGAGTTAGCAACCTTACTTCAGAGTGTTCAAAATCTTACTTCGGAGTTAGCAAGCAAACTTCAAAGTTATCGAATAGTGCTTCGAAGTCACCCTTTTCTGAAGCATCAAAAGTTTAAAAAATCCAAATTCTTCTCTGAAAAGATCTGTCACAATTAAGAAGGTTTATTGTCATTTTGGAGAATTAATCAAAGTATCCAAAATCATTCAAGGGATATGGTTGTTCACTCGTCACTTCAGAGTAACCAAAGAAGCTGCTTCGGAGCATCCGACACTCATGTGAACGTTAAGAAAATTCAGCGACAAAGTTATAGACCAATACTAAATTGCCGCAAAGTCAGATATCAAACAAAATCTATGGTGAAGAAAAACATTTTCAAACATTTGAAAGTCTGCCACAGTCAGCTACGGAAAAATCTCTCTTAGGCTCTAAAAGAGGCATTCATATGCAAAAGAAAATAGAGAGAACATATTGAATATACAAAAATACATAGAAGCTAAAGTTTTGAGCATTCAAAATCTTCCTTCAAAGTTTAAATCCAATAGCTGCAACTTTGTCAAAGCTCTCAAAGTCTAAATTGCTTCTCAATCAAGGAGTTTGAATCTTTTACTCATATTGCTTATTCATTTACTTAAAGTTCTAAACTTATGTACAAGTCTGCCTAAGTAAGAGGCATTAATTTGTACACTTACTTTTAGTGTTTGGTAATATAAGTAGAGTGCTTGGAGTTTATGTATTAAGATACGCAAGTAGGGAACTTGCTAAAAGGATACAAGTTCATTGGTGAGTTTTGAAAACCAACAAGTTTTAAAAGTTTCCGGTTAGTTTGAAAACTAGTAAGTTGGTTGGTAATCTTCTAGGAAAACCAATGTGTATTTCATCAGGTTGATCAAGGTATTAGTGTAACCTAAGATCAGTGGAGAAAATTGACTTAGAGAAGTGGAGTAGGAACCCAAGAAGGGCCAAAGCACTATAAAGATCTTGTTTAGTGTATTGTGCAACCTGTTCTATTTATTCATTCAGCACTTTAATCATTTGATTTGGCCAAAAGTTTTCAAAAGCTCAATGCACCCCCCCTCTTGAGCTATCATTCTATATGGGACCAACAATGGTGTGTGTTAAAATGTGAAGATATGAGTTTTCATTCAAACAATCATTCCAAAAAGGAAAAATAGCCTCCATCAACTGAAGAATGAGATCTTTTATCATAAGACAATGTCAATATTTTTTTTAAAACTGAAAAATGTAGGGGCTGTTTATATCATAGAAAAAATAAAGGGTCTTGAAAATAAAAATCCCAAAGATTTAATTTTAATGTTACACTTCCTCTCTCTCCTTCCTCTAGTAGCTTAAAATGAATTATATTCGGCTAAATCTAAAGAACGAATCGCCCTATCCAAAGTTGAGTACCCATGTTCGAAGTTGAATAACTTCTTCAGTCATCAATATTTTGGACTTAGATGAATCATTCAATTTGCACAACCTTCTTTTACTTATGTCCAAAAGTGAATTGCCATGTTCAAAGTTAATAATTTGGAGTTGGTTGAACTGTTTATCCTATAACACTAAATTGGCCTATGTTCGAGAATGAAATGCCATGTCCAAAAATGATTTTCCATGTCCAAACTTAAGATTTTAGGCTTGGACTAGCATAAATTGCTCTTGTTTGCATGACTTGTCTATAGCTGAATTGGGACTTGAGTTAACTAAGAATTTGAACTTGTGTGCTTTAGTAATAAGTATGTTCGATACTTAGCTCTCATGTTATTTAAACTTGGACTTCTTGACATGTTTGGTGTTTGAACTTGCTTCTTTAGTGTTTGAATCTTTGATTGAGTCTGGAACTTACATTATTTTATTTGTTTTAAAGCCTTGTTATGCTTGAAGTTGGGCATCAATTAGATTAAATTTCAATGACTTAAAGTTCATGTAATGTTTGAAGAAATGATATTTTTCATTAATGATAGAAAAAGATGTACATAATGTAAGTAGAAACATCAATGAGTACAAATCAAAATTATAAAGAATATCTTTATGGCAAAAAGAGATGTGCAGTAGTTTATCTCTTGGATTTGAGCTCCCATTTCGTTCATCTTTAGTCTCTTGAAAAATACTTGACAACTTGTTTCAGCTATGACCATTGTTGCCCGCATATATTGACTGAGCGTTGATGCAACTGTTATTGCTATTGGAGGATTGAGGGAAGGGTAATTTTGAGATGAGCCATGCATTCAGGTTTAAGCATCTCAGGGTAGATGGGATGATGCCCTTCTTGATGAGCTTTGTTATTCACAACAAGTCTGTGTACATATTCCTCTTGCTCTAAGTACATGGGAGAAGTTGGAAGTGGTTTGTATGAAGGTGTTCTAGTTTTGCTAAGAGAGGCTTTTAATTTAGAACTTGGAATTTTATTTTTTAGGGGAAATTTGGGCTTAGAGACTAGAAGTTTGGTTCTTGAAGAAGGAGGTTGGGTTGGAGGAATCTAAGGGGTGGAAGAAGGGGGTATGGTAGTAGAAGTAGGATTTCGAGGTGGAGAAACATTGGAGGAAGGAAGTGTTGGAGTGGAGGATGAGGTGACTACAGAATTGGAAGTGGAGGAAGGAGCAAATGAAGTTTGGGAGTGAGATGTGGAGACTTTGGGTTTTGCATGTTATAGATATTCAGGAGAAACAACAATCCTGAGTTTTTCTCTATACAAAGGATCTACAAACTCTGAAAAGGAAGAGGAAGACTAAGTATGTATGCATAATTGTTCATCTTCCTACACAATAAATATACATCGTTTGAAGATAAAAGAAGTTGGATTAGATATGTTAGTTACAGCATGAAAATCAATCTTATCTTCCAGTTTTTCTAACTAAATTTGAATTGAAAGATTTTGCGGCATTGGAGGAAGTGGAATGGATGAAGTCAGTGGGATGTAATCAGCTAGTATTTTATCTATGATCATATCACCATCTAGAAGTGATTTGTGCTTGAAGTTCTTGGTTGGGCCTTTCATTATTTTTATTATGTTGAGGAATTCCTAATCTTCAAAATCTAGGAAAGGAAGATCATACAAAGTGAAGGGCCTATTTTGAGCATTGAAAGTGTGGGTGTGATGCCTTCAGGCATTAAATTTTGAGACATCTGTGGTGAGTTTACTATCCTAGTCATTAGGCACATGAATAAGTGGAGCATGGCATCATTAGTATGGGTAATGATTGAAAACGTTATCAAGAATTTGTGATGGAAACTGAATTGTATAACTAAAATGGTCACATTAGTAGTTTCTTGGGTGAAATAAACCCAAGTAGTGATTTTGAGTAAAGTCATGTGTATGACTAGAGGGACTAGTGTAGCATGCTTATTATGTGTAATGTGATATGTATGAGATATTGAATTGAATTTTTGTGAAGATTTTGTAGTTATGAACTATTGAGTTAATTGCTATGCAAAAAGAACTCAATAGGTGATTTCTGGCAATTGGCCTCAAGTGAGGTGGTGAATAGCATGGGCATGTTCCATTTCATTCGTTTGATGTGTGTGAAGTGATTGTTGTGATATTTGAAGTGTTTTATGTGAAATGGGACTATTGGTGATCTTCTATAAGTACAAATTCTGAATTTAAATAATTCCTTTTAATGGATGGGTTATTACTTGAGCTTAGGGGTACGACTAAATTTTTTTAAATGGCCATTTTAGGATGATTATGCATGGGATTAATGGAAATTGTAAAATTATTTGGGATGCAAATGCAACATCCCAAGATTTTTAGGTTAGTTTATGTGGTAGAAATCAATATATGGTGAAAGAAAGCTGAACATGATAAAGGTATTATTTGTTCTCAATTTTTGATAAAATTAGAAGTTTATTTAGGAAGGGTATTCAACATAAAGGTTGTAGATCATGAAATTATATTTCTAACAAATAAAAAATTACATGATTTTGATATCTAATGAAAAGTTATGATCAATGCACCAAAACTGCTCTATAAGGGTAAAAAGTACCAAAATTACCAAATTGGGTCAATTTGTTTAAATATTTGACATATAATTAGGCTTATTTGGAAAAATATTTAACATGAATGTTAACTTGAAGTTATCTTCCAATGCCTCAAAAGTTAGGTAAATTGGACATCATATCTAAAAGTTATACTCAAATTACTAACACTATATCTACAAATTTTTGGCAATCCAGCATTCCATGCCATGATACAGGCATTCCATGTTGCGGCATGGATTTAGAAAGGCCATTTTTTGGCCATACAACAAGTCTATGCTGTGTCACAGAAATTCCATGCCATAGCGCAACCATTGTAGTGCACTGGAGTAATGGAAAAACCCAACTTTTTAATTTGGTTTTATGATTTTTTTTCATTCCATTTTTCTCCGTTCTTCTTCCCTTGCTCCCACACCTAGAAACCCATCATGCCAAGGCTTGATTCTTGGCCTTGCTTGCCAGAAATCATGGAGTTTTAGAAGAATACTTCTTCCATCATCCCTTCTAACCTAAGTTTTTCCGGTTTGGATGGTGAAACACGAAGGGAAATTCCATTTAGCCATGATTGGGGAGGATTTGGGAGTATGGAGGTTGTATTTTCATGGGAAAGAGGATGACATGTCCCAAATTGAAGGTAACATGTTTTTCCCTATTCGATTTATGAGATTTTTCATTTCTAGGGTTTATACCCAAATTTGTGAATATGGATTTTGGGAGTGAAAACCCCTAATCCCATCTTATAGAGCAACTTACACTTAATGGATGCTTGTGAAGCATTAAATCATTTCTTTATTGAATTACATAGCTGGAAGAATGATTAATAATAAATGAAGGTTTGATAACCTCGTTGGATTAGAAATATGAAAAAGGAGCAAGTGTTTGGCTTGATATACATTAGCAAACTTGTTTTGTAAATGAATGAGATTGTTACTCTGTATAGGATCATCTAAGAAAGATGAAAAGTGTTGGAGCTTAAAGAGTGTATAGTAATTCACTCAAAGTAAGTAGGCGCCTTTTGTTTTGGTTGAATGCATGGGGATTTGGCCCTTTGTTTGAATCTGGGCTTATATGTTTTGGTTGGGGAAAGTGAATACCCCATATTTATTTAAGATTGATATTATTTGATTTATTAGGTATAATGGGTATCCCTTAGATTAAAATATTTAGTCTTTTGTTTATGATACGAAGTGCATTGATAGGGAATAGAAGATATCCCATTTGTCGTGATCAAGTATGCTTAGATCATGTGAATGCTTTGTATATTGAAATAGGAATTATACATGTTTTGGATATGATATGAACATTTATGTGTTTAATTATTGATTCCTGATTTTTATTATTTTTGCCTACTTACTAAGTTGCCCAAACTCATGCCTTCTTATTCTATTTCTAGCTGACAGGTCAGGCAAAGAATTTATGAGAAAGACTGAAGACATATGGTGATATGATGGATTGGGGTTGTCACCCCTTTGTGTATTTGTATAATAATAATTGTGTAAGTGTATAAGTGTATTTCAATGATTTCAATTGATGTATGTAATGACATGTCATAATAGTAGATAATATGTATGATATAGATATGGTAATGTTTATTGCCATCATGGGCCGATGAAGGTCATGAGCTGTGGATAAAATGGGCATAGTTTCATGAGTTATGTTATTGCTTAAAGATCACTAAATTCAAGTGTTATTATTGATGATTATGTTTTATATTGGAAATTATGAGTATCGCTATTAGAAATTTATTTGATGTTTTTACATTAGTTTTAAATGCATAAAATTGAGGGTTGACTCTGCCAAATTTTTGGTAAGAAATAGGGAAATTATTAAGAAGAAGGAGAATGGTAGCGTTCCGCATAGGCCCCACTAGAGAATAATCTACCGAATGGCCAAAACACATAGGGTGGGGGTGCAAGGCATTACAGATGGTATGAGAGCCCAATAACTTATCTATGTGATAATTTCGATTTGAGAGATGAGCCCAGAATCATGATGGTATTGGATTTCTAGAAGAAATAGGAAATAATGTGCTAATCTAAGTTTATGAACTTAGGAGAAATGTGGAAGAACATTAGAATTTAAGGCTAATGTTAGTTATACGTTGAAGGCATGAGTAAGGGATATGGTACAGATGATATTGATATGAAATGAAAGTGATAGCACTATGATAACACAATGGTGACTTATGGTATAGACTTGTTGAAATTAGACTAGCATAGTGAAGCATGGTGGTGCTTATATGCATTTTTTTGGAATATTTGAGTTGTTAATTACTTTACAGGGCATGTGAATCTGAAATGATGAAACTATGACATGTATGGATGATTGTTGGAAATTAGAATTAAATTTGTTTGTTTGATTAGTTGTGAGTATGCATGGGATTCCTTAGGTCCAAATAGTTTTGTGGGTGGTTTTCTGATTTTATTGAACATTATATGTGTTTTACTAAATAAGTTTTATCATGAAATGTATGTTAGGAACTTTGAAAACTTCTAGATGATTTTTTGATTGTGATTGATTAGTTGCTTATGTTTTAATTAATAACTTTGCTTGCAAGCCTTTTGATTGAAAAGATTATTATTGTGACTGATGAATAGGTATAGTTTTGTATGTTGATTGACTTGAATATTGTTACAAGTCTAGGTTGATTGATGGATGCATTTGGTTAAAGCTATACTTTGGTTAATGATGTAATTTTGTATGAGTTTGAGTTTAGCAATTTGATTGAAAATTTGAGGCATGTTTGGATTGGGAAACATGATTAGATTTGAATGCCTCTTGAAATAGGAATTGATATGTAATTGGGAATTGGATGCATACTTAGATTGGGAATGTTTCATGATGAAGATCCAATTGTATGCTTGGATTTGGAAACTGATTAGAATATAATTTTTGCGTAATTGAGTTTGCATGCCTATTTTGGGAACTGATTGATATTGAAATTGGTTGTAAACTACATGTTAAATAATCAGACTATCTTAATTAAGGCATACACTTGATGAAACATGATGTATGCATCATGTGAAATCATATGATACGCCCTAAGAGGCATTTGGGTTTATATGGTGATAGGATGATTGGACGTTGTAGGGTGCTGGGATGGCATGGAAATGTGAATATTGTGGAGGCTTCATTTGGGATTAATTATTTGAATAAGGTTAGGCCATTTGGTTATTTGGTAAGTTTGGATATTTGGCTATTAGATTGAGGTTGGATATTTGGTAACATTCATAGCTACGATTATAGTGATCGACCCGAGTACACCAAAGTTGTAAGATAGTTAAGTTCCTTTGGTTAGTGGCTAAGTCCACTTTGATGATGGCTGATGCCATTTGATTGTGGCTGTGTCCACTTGGTTTGTAGCTAAGTCCACTTGGTTCCTAGTCTCCCGAGCATGGTATCGGTAGCAGGTGAGATGGATGACTGAGAATGAATATATGAATACAGATGTGTGGAGATACATAGTATTAGAAATTCTGGTTACTATTTGTATTGGTATTATAATAGTAGTTTTTCAGAAATGAAAATCCTTGAGTATAAGATTTGTTAGAATTGCTTATGATAGTATGAAATGAAATTAAATGTGCACAACTAAAGACACCTGATGATAGGACGAGATAAGAAATATGAGCCTAGGTTGGGACAACATGTACATCTTTAGGTATAAAACTATGTTATATTTGTTATGGATTTGTGTATGATTGTGTGATATCAAGTTGAAATCTGATTCCTATGTTTTGGATTAATTGTGAAAGCTTGTCTAGGAATGAAATTGTATATAGTGTATGAGTAAGGTTTGTACATAAAAAGATAATAGTAGAAGAATTTAAGTTGATTTGATTATATTGGTATTTGAGTACCTAGTTAAAGCAACTCATTGTATATAATCAAGTCATCCAATAGGGAAGTTGCAACTTCCCTAGAGTATCATATGGATACTGATCTGCAATTTATGATTAGATTGTAAACTTGAGATTGTAAGGAAAATCAATTGATACTTAAAGTTTCGAGGATGAAACTTTTTGTGAGGAGAGTAGTGTTGGTCTCATGTAATAGATAGCTTAAGAGGGGAGGGGTGAATTGAGCATATAAAAATGACCAAATAAAAATTAATGAGCTAAACAAAAGTTATGATGTAGCACATATGTAATTTCCATGTGTGTTCGTTTGGTCATAGTGACTGCTTCATTTCCAATTTCAACTTCTCTTAGATATACTTATTTCAAATAAGTAACTGCGTATGTAGTGATATGTGAAATTTGATGATGAGACAATTATATGCAAAGTAAAACAATCAGGCAGACAAAACACAATAATTTTTATTATAGTTTGGGAACCCCATCCCTACAATCATTGTGCCTTGGGTTTTACTATATCCTATATAATGGAAATACACTAGTGATTCTATCACTATTCTAGATTCTAGCTCTAAGGGGTATATACAATGTTCCCAACACTCTTCTGGATTCTAGCTCTAAGAGGCACAAACATAGTGCTCCCAACACTCTTCTAGTTTTCATGAGCTCACCAGGAAACTCACTAGTTTTGAAGATCACTAGCAAAATTGTTAATTTTCAAAAGCTCACCAACAACTCATTAATGTGATTTTCTTAAACTCATCACAAACTCACATAGCTTATTAACAACACTCATTTTGGATGTTACATTGCCTCTTTTACTAAGCTGATTTGTACATAGTTTGAGCACAAATGAAATGATAACTCATTAAAGCTCATTAGATATCAATACTCTAGACATATGATTAAGATAAAACTTTTAGGCTCATTGTCTATTATCATAATGGAGATTGATTATCTAGGAGGAAGCATAGTCTGATTGAGAGATATTACTCATTTAAGCTCTATTCTTATTTTTCTCTCAGCTTCCTCAACCTTCTGCATTGATACTACACTTCTTTTATATTACTTCAAAAATTTCTACCTGTTAGAGGTAGTTGTCTATCTTTGAATGTTGAAGACTGTTTGAATTTTCTCCTATTGAATAGTTATCTTCTTGATAAACTCATTGTAGTTGGAAAGCCTGTAGTGCCATCCTTGAAGAAGATGCCTTTTCAATTTTAGCAAATACTAGATGAAGACATTTCTACATGACTGACTCTTCCATTATTTTGGAAAGATGCACAATAAGCCTAAAGGGACGCAGGCTTTGAAAGTTACAAACTTTATCAGAGTAGAGACTGATTTCCTTTGAATTTCTTTTCATCTTCAGCTAAGCCCAATCTGTCCGGTTTGTTTAATAGAGTCTCTGAGAGTTTTAGTGGAGAGTACTGTCAGCAATGTCAGGTATAGGTGGCTTCTACTCTTTATGATATGCCATAGAGATTTAGCCATATTTTATCCAAGGACTTTGTTAGATCAAGTCTTGGATTGTAGCTTATAAGTAATAGACAAAGTTGCTCTGAATAGATCCACATAATAAATAACTACATTTTTATAAATTTATCTAAGATTGTTTTAGCATTTTACTTTATATTTTAGATTGTTTATTATAAGTGATAGATGAAGTATAGAAGCACAGATGATTTGCTTCTCTTTATTGCTCATTCGACAAAGTTTTCTTAGGAAATGAAGGTTCCTTTCACCAGACAAATTAGCTTTGTCTGTTGGTTTATCTATTGTAAGTAATAGATAACTCTTCTTGGCGTAGACAAAAGCTTCTTCACAACAGATGAAATTTTGTTCACCAGATGAAGTAGCTTTATCTATTGGTTTGTCTACTATAAGTAATAGATGAATCTTGTTGGCACGGACAAGGATTCTTTTGAGAAAATGAAATGACTTTGTCTATTGTTTATATATAGTAATCTGCAAACAAAGTTGCAGGCCATAGATAAAGTCTTTCACATAGTTTGTCTATTGGTTTATCCATTGGAAGTGATAGACGAAGTTGTGATGCCCGAACAAATCCTTTCTTTAGCGGTTCATCTAATGGTTTGTCTATGAAAAGTAACAAATGAATTATTGAGGCACAAACAAATTATTTCTTCAGCGATCGTCTGATGGTTTGTCTGTTGCAATTGGCAGACAAACTTGTAGATGAAGACAGTAGACAAGGTTATTCTTCTATAGTTGCTACGCTGCTTCTACTTTGTCTTCTATATTTTTGTTAGAGGATTGCAGATAAGTTCCTTATTCTTCTTTAGTTTTAAAAATACTTTATATGAGAGACAAATGCTTGAATAATTTGACTTCATTTTAGCCCTTCGTTTGTCTGAATATCTTTGTCTTGTGGACAGATATTGAGTATAACCAGTTTATCTGACTTGTCCAGGGAATGATTTGTTTGAATCTATCTGAGGCATAAGCTATCTAATATTGACTTTAATTTATAGAAGACTTATTTAATCACTCATTAAGGCTTGAACATCATGGCTATAGATGCTATTTATGGCTTCTTTTCAAGGTTCCAATTTCATTCTTTCTTGTTAGAATAAATGCATAGTTTCAATGATAAACAAAACTTGATTAAAAATTATGTACTAATGATGGTTGCCAAGTTTTTAATATGCAAAATCAAGTTACAGATCCCATGGACAAATGAACATAGAGAAGATATTCCAAGACATCAATCTATTCATGGACTAATGCAGAAGAAAAAGACAAAGTAATGCTATAGACAAAGTTCAAATGAAAAGAAATCAACCAAGATTCCATTTGTCTATCGAAGTGAAGATTGTATCTAACGAATATAAAACAACATGTAAAACAACAAACTTCATTTATCACAAGTAAGCCTGATAGTTCAAATTATAATTCCTCACAAGTGTACAAACTTATAGCAGTATAATATGCAATGCAATGGTCAATCCTATAGAAAATGTTTAAACAAACTTAATTAATTTTGTTGGAATTATTGTATGATTTTGATGACAACAAAACTTGTCTTAAGACTTGATCTTTGCTAATGATGCTTCTAGCATAGAAAGCTTGAAATATAGAAAGATATGCTTGAAATATCTGTGCTTTGTTAGAATATCATTAATGAACGCATGAACATTTAATGTAAGTCTTGAAGGAAAATCATATTAATCCATATTGTTTTCAACCTTATTTATCATGCCTCAGAACATATAAGTGCTTTAAAGAGATATCTTCTTGAATGAAAAAGAATGAATGCTTAAATGAACTTATAGATACAAAATCATGATTTAAAGTACATATCCATGCTTTACAAATGTTAAGCTAACGATGTGTCAAAAGTGCACTGCTACAGTAATTTTGCTATAGTACTTTTTCTATAGTATTGCTACACTAACAAACGAAGTGGAATTACTATAATGAAAGATGAAATGGATTGTGGAAGACGAAGTGGAAGATAAAGTGAATTGTCTAGAGTGAAAGACAAAGTAAAGCTTCAGACGAATTAGCAAATGTAGTAATAGACGAAGTGAAAAATGAAGTTTGAATTAGCAGACAAAATAACTAACGAATTGCTATAGTAATCTACTACAGTAACCATCAGACGAAACAAAAGCATCAAATGAAGCAGCAAGCAAATTGCTACAGTGATTTGCTATAGTTACCTACTATAGTAATTTGCTACAATAACTCTGCTGCAGTGTAATAGATAAAGTTTCAAGCCAGCAGATAAAGTAATAGACAAAGCGGTGTAGTGCTATAATAACATTGCTACAGTAATGTTGCTATAGTACCAATAGATAGATATTCATTTGATGCTTTAGACAAATAACAGACGAAGCATTGCTATAGTGATCTACTACGATAATCCGCTACAATAACCTACTACAATACTGACAGACAAAGCTAGCTAATTTGTCTAATACTTACTTCAAATAAAGTAGAGCTACAGTGATCTGCTACATTAACACTGCTACAATAATGTGCTATAGTAACTTACTACATTGAAAATTCATTGTTTTCAAATAGAAAATATCTAACACTCTATAGCAGTTGGATTTTGTTATAACATTCTTTCAAGCAGTTCATTACCTTTCTGGATGGCAAAAAATAGACAATCAATTGAAGGAGAATGAAATGCTTGAAAGTTCTAAATGTTAAACAAGAATAAAACATCAAGAATCAATTCAATTCTCTAAGTACAAGACTACAGATATTTGTTCAAGCCATTTGCTAGATTTCAAAAAGTTTAAGTTATAGAGATTTTGAAATATGATCAAAGATGTCAATCCAGATACTCTATTCAAAATCTCAAGAAACAATGAAAAGATAGCAGATGGAAGATGAAGTTCAAAGAGGAAAACACATTTGTCTGAGAATGAAGAAGCCCAACTTTTTTTAGAATAAATTATGGATAAAGAAGGGGACAAAGAGAGTCTATCTAGCTAGAAAGAGACTTTGTCTAATACTTACTTCAGACAAATGCAATAAAGGACTAGTCAAAGTGAAGTAGCTGAATCTGTCAGAATTTATCGTCCTCTTTGCAAAACCATGAAACAAATTAGAGATGCAGCATCTCCACATTCGTCAGTTGCCTGAACCAGCTATTCAACTTCTTCTATGTTAAGGTCATCACTGCAAAAAGGCTCTAAGCAAATGGGAGATAATCAGAATGGTCTTCTACATTTATTTCTTGCTCATCTATAGTCATCTCCACATTTAATGAAGATCATCTTCCTCCAACAGCCAAGTTTTTAAGAGAGCTATTTAAGAAGAAGAGATGAGATGTTTCAAAGGTGATAAAGGAAAGCTTTTCAAATGCGCTTAAACTTATGTAAATCCTTTTACCCATGGCCAAGAGCTTAAACCTTCAGTTATCTATCTTTGAGCTTAAACCTTCATATTCTTACTGGCCATCATCCTTATATTTTGGGAAGATCTTTCTATGTTGCTAGAGTTGTATTAGATTTCATCTTCCCCTGTGATTCATTGTAACACTTTGTAAAAGTGTATAAGTTTTCTGGTTAATCTAAAAACCAAAGAAGAATTGGAAAGCCAATAAGTTTGCTAGTAATCTTTGAAACCAGTGAGTTTGTGGTGAGGTCAAGAAAACCACATTATATGAGTAATTAGTGAACTCTAGAAAATCAACAAGTTTGCTGGTGATCTTTAAAACTGGTGAGTATCCTGGTGAGCTTGTGAAAACTAAACAAGTGCTTGGAGCACTATTGTATTTCCATTATATGGGATATAGTGAAACCTAAGGCACAATGAGTGTGTGCTCTTGGAAGAGTGAATGTAGGGACAAGGTTTCCAAACCACTATAAAATTGTATTATCTATGTGTGTGTTTACTTGTTTTATCTTTCATGCACTTCATTATGTTTATTATATATCTTATAATGCACCACACATAATCACAAAAAGAGGAAAATGTTTTGATAGGGGTTAAGTAATGAACTTTTACACACCCAATTCACCCCTTCCCTCTTTTGGTTAAGCCATAATTTGGGAACTAACAAATTTTAGTTACGGAACTCTCCTACCAGTAAAAAGAATGTATTTATAACTATATGAATATGGAGAAATAATTGGTGTAATTTTAGAAATTCAAAAATTTAGTAACATGGGAGTAAATAAATGACTAAAAATAATGCAGAGATTAGCAAGATGCAAAGGTCTAGAAATCCGATTTTACTACTAGATGATACCCCTTTGCTAATGGAATATTCGATTCAATACCTCATTTGGGTTCATTCTTTCAAAAGTAAGAATATTACCATTAGGTGTGCGGATTAAAATTAAGTGTTTTTACTAATTCTAATTACTTATGGTGTGTAGCATAATTGAGGTGAAAGCCCATTAAGCCCAAGAACATAAGAACCAAAATAATATTGTTTAGCATATAGTGTCTACATTAACTATGCTTTGACAATTAACCCACTTAAATAATTTAAATCATTGAAAACAACATCATGAATGAAAAAAGATCATATAACACTAATAACCAATCCATAACAAAGAGTATCAAAAAGGGTTATATCTTCACCCTAGAAAAAGAGATTCAGTTCATAAGAAAAACCAAAACAACTCCCTTAGACAAGATTATAAAAATGAAGGACATTTTCTCTCATTCTTCTTTCTTGCAATCTCTACTTTTTGTCTGCCTGAAAACTCTCAGAAGTCAGCCTCCCCACCTCAGAGATAACTCTCAAAATGAGAGCGAAACCCCTCCAAAAAGCCCTAACGTTTTTCCTTAAAAACCCAGTAACTAATCTGGAAAATCCATAAAAATTATTGAGCTGCTACTGGTGCCGGCTTGTTGTCCGGCCGATGGTCGTCGTAGGTCCTAGCGCTAGTGGTGCCAACTTGGTTCTCCTTTGTAGCTTGATTTTTTGTTCCTTTTTAGCAATTTTCTTTTCCATTCTTCAAGCTTCTTCTTTTCCTTCCATTTTCTCTTCTTTTTCATCTTCAATACACCTAGAAAATTCAACAAATAAATATGAAATTCATCTAAAAGAAATAAAGATTTGCAAATAACTAAGCTTAAATATGTGTAATGTAAGTGAATGAAATTCACTCATCAAATAGCCCCAAACTTATTTGCTCATCCTCGAGCAAAATAAAAACAAAAATACAATGGACATAATTATAACATAGTAACAACACACAAATTCACAAAGGGCACAATGAATATTGATCTCAGTCATTAATCAAGAACCTCCATGAAATAAGCATAGTTAAGAGGAACTACCAAGATATCACATATGTCTTTCAATTTTTAACCTGAGCCTTTTCCTTTCCACCTTAGATTCCAAGTACATGTGCAAAAATTATAGTCATATCAATCTATATATTTTCACACTTACATTCATTCAAACAACTAAGTAATATGTATTCAATACAACCCTGAGAATTTATGAATTAAACCAAAGAGACTACTTTAGATGAACATTTGATATTTTTGTGGGCTCTATTACTATCACATTCCTCATAATATATATATATATATATATTCTCTTTTAGTTTTGAATGTGATTCCCCCTATTACTTGGGTTGTATTACTATTACACCCTCAAACTTATTTTCTTTCTGAATCATAGAGGTGTGATCCCCACATTACTTTGGTTCAATTACTATGACACCCCCAAACTTATTTTCTTTCCTTTTCATAAGATGTGATCCCCCTATAAACAATTAGTTTTAACTTTTGTTTTTGTTTTATCTTGTCTAATGCTTGTCTCAACATAGTTACAATGCATTCTAAAATCAAATTTGAACCATGCATACTTAGTCTCCTAAACTCATGCTAAGCATTAAAAGATTTTAAAAGAAATGACTAATTCACTGTGATTAATGTGTATTAGGAATCTGTAGCAAATTAGACTAAGGATCAAGTTAAGCATTGCAGACATAATGATTTCTATCTTTTTAACTTAACTTAGGATATTGTCAAATGTCACATGCATGTCACAGGTTTGATATGATGACCCTAATCAATGTTCAAAACACACAACTCAATCCCATAAAACACTCAACATAGAGATTTAAGATAACACATAAAATATTCAAACTAGACAAACCAACTAAACACACAACACACAAAACACAAACTCAACAAATTTTAACAACCCCCAAACTAAGACAAAGAGATCCATAAACAAAAATAAAATGCTAACACCCCCAAACTTGAACATAACACTATCCTCAATGTAGAATAAAGTAATGGAAAATAAGGACTTCCCTGAAATGGATGGATCACTCTTCTTATATTTCACTTTTCGCCCAACGCAAAACTTCTTTTGGTACATTAGGAAGTGTTGGTGGAGGTGGAAGATAATGGAGCTATCACTTGGTGATATGTTGTAACTCTAGAGCATGATAGTTAGAGCATTATTGTGGTCTACCATATATTTCTATATTTTCTGCTAGTCCTTCATCATTTGCTCCGTATAACATTAAACACACACTAGGCATGTTTGGAGATCAACAAGTGAAGGTGCTTTAGAAGAATATCCCCTCATGGGTCTTTAGTAAGGAGAGCTTGGTAGTGAAGATGACTGACTCACCCTTGCACTCCTATGCGCTATCTTCTCAAGCGTATCTATAATTGCATTTATTGGAAGAGGTTGTGGAAGGACCTTTTAAGCAGTGGTAGGAACTCCAGCCATGAAACACAATTGGCAGATGAGTGAAGGGTGTCCTACTCCACTTGTGAGCCTCACTATGATGAAAGAGATGATGGAGCGCTCGATCACTCGGCACATATCAATAAACAATCTCATCTGAATAGCATAGTTAAGAATAGGTTGCTCCCTTGTAAAATCAAAACACATGGTTGGAAGGCAATAGTTTTGCTGAAATGAAATAGTTTCATGCCTTGATTTTTGCTTCCAATTGCACTCTTGGAAAACTGATTACTTTATCATGTAGAATCTTCCACTTGCTGCCTAATTGAGCAAGTTAAAATATGATAGCATTTTAGTCCAGTCATTGCTCAATCCAAGTGGAGTATTCATCTTCTTCAATATTATCCAACTCATAGACTAGTTTGATAGTAGCTTTATCAAAAGGAACCATCTTTACACACACCAATGCTTTAAGCTCCTTCGGGTTTGCTCTGAACTATTCTTGGGTATTGGCATATAACTCCCTAACAAGTGGCACCACTACCACCTCTGGCTGAGCTGTAAAGTGCATCCAATGCTAAGCCTGAATAAGGTCGGCTATATCATTGTAAGTTGTATCAAAGCCTCTTTCTCTTATACCTTCTTGATTCACTAGGGAATTTTTGAAAATGTCTTCAACTTGGTCATTGAAGAATGTGGGTTTAGGTGGCGCATTAGGCTCTGTTGTTTGTCTCTTCTTTGAGGGTCCAGAATAAGTAGATTTTCTTGTAGGTGTGAGGATAGTACTAGAAGGAATGTAGTAGCACAACAACTTGGGAAATCAAAATGAAGCAACTCTACTAAGCTTCCACAAGACCAAACCACACAACTCCACTTCACTTTGAAAGAACAACAAGCACTATCAAGAATATGTGCTTACACCATCAGAAAGAGGTCATTTTCTTTACCAATGCATTTCATCAAACATATAGCATGCACATTGAAATTTCTCATCAATTGCCTTGATAGCTTCTCCAATTCAACCTCAATATATACCCATTCCTACCACATACAATATTGTAACATGTGCCCAACAAATAGCACACACAACCTAGCTCAAGCCATCCATTAAGCACTTGATGTGTACAATGTCAACAAAGCTCACATACATAAAGACCCAACTCCAAATCTTCTCAAACCATGACAAAAGAAAAGCACTTCACCAAGAAAAGTAATAGGCCAAGAAAACTAATAGAAGAAGGATTGAGTTGAACCAAGTAACTTACATGTGATTTCAAGAGATGTGCACAAAGTTGTCAACCCCACTTGAAAAAAATAGTGAAGAAGATGATAAATAGTGGAATGGGAGAGAAGAATCTGAGGGAAATGGAAAAGAGAGGATCTTGGGTGTGAATCTTTGATTTTTGGGATGATGGAATGAGGTTTAGGGTTGTGAGGAAGGGTTTTGGAGAGAAGGGGAAAAAGAGAGAGGAGAAGCTTGTGTTAAAAGGGGAGAGGGATGGGTTTGGGCATGCATGCATGATTTTAACTAGCCGGGTGGTGACATTGGCGGTGCCACCCCACTACCCCCGCATGTATTTTATTTATTTATTTATTTTACATTGAAACATTGCGCGTTGGCAATGCTAGCTCACTACCTCCACTTGCCTCCTTGTGGTTTTCCAGTGCTGGAGGCACCCTGTTATTGCCTTGAAGCTCTCTTTTGCATGCTACTTCATCACCTTATTTGATCTCCTTGCTTGAAATTCTTATTTATGCATTTAACCTGTCAAACATGAAACAAAATTGTGTTAAGTATAGCAAATAGGATAATATCTGTATAATCTAACTACTTAAAATCCAATCAATTTTATTTAAACTAATGTAACTAGCCTACTTTATTAATGCAAGAACATCACTACATCTAGAAAATTGAAAAGACTAAAAAACAAATAGCTTAGGTTGCCTCTCAAGAAGCTCTTTATTTAACGTCTGAGCAAGATGAACTCTCTTTTTTTATGAATTTTCAATTTCCCACACTTTGTTCAGTTACAAATGCTTTTGCTTGCTTTGGTTGGCTAGGCAACTTCTCAGGTCTATGACTCTATACTACTACTATAATTTGTCCTAAGTGAGTTTCCATCTTTTTCAAGGATACCTCCATGTTATGGAACCTAGAATCACTATTTGAAAATTTAGTTACATGATTCTAGAACTCAGTTTGTATTACTTGCATGAAACTCTACAAAGTTTCTTCAAGCATAGGCTTTTTTAGTTGAGGTTGAAATGAGTTTCTAGCTTCATTCTGATTTCTTTCATTATTTCAGGGGATGATTTCTCCAACCAAAATTGTAACTGTTGGGGTAAGGGTCATTTTGTGGCCTCTGGTTGTAGAATTTCATTGCATTAGCTTGCTCAACATCCCTTGCAAAATATTCATTTGAAAGGCAAACATTAGGTGAATGTCATAAATTACCATAAAAAGAACAAACCTCTAAGAGAGTAGGTTGTGTTGCTTCATGTGCACCTCATAGAGCACATTACCTTCATCTGCTTAGCCATCTTTGACATCTACATTAATAGATCAGACTTAGTATTCACTTCATAAAGTCCCTTAGATATACCACTTACACTTTTCTATTGAGAATTTACTCCCAACATCTCATAAAGCTCATAAGTTTCTTCCGGAGTCTTTTCTCCCATGGCTCCACTTGTAGCATTATCAACCATAGCTTGGCATGGTTGTGTCAGTTTATCATAGAAAAATTACTTAAGCAACTCAAGTGGATATCTTTGATGAGGGAAATGAACCAAAATTGCTTTAAACCTTTCCCATGCTTCATGGAAAGCTTCACCATCCAATTGAGAGAAAGTATCTATTTTGCTTCTCTATTCAGCAGTTTTAGCATGAAAGTAGAATTTTTCAATGAATTTATTATAAACTGCTCCCCAAGTTATCAATAATCTAGGAGCTACTATCATGAACCATGTCTTAGCTACATCCTTCATAGTTTATGAAAAACATATCATACCTAACTAATCTTCTATTAGCCTCTACAATGAAAATGTTTGGATGGTTGCATAGAAATCATGCATGAAAGTCAATGGATCCTCTGAAGCTAACCCATGGAAAGATGGAAGCATATTAAAATGAACATGTTTCAAATCATAGTTTCTAGCATCCTCATCTAACACAATGCATGAAGGAAAATCCCTATAGTAGGGCATGCAAACTCTTTCATTAATTGTTGAGCCTGTTGAGCTTGTTGCACCTATTGAGCCACTTGATTCTCCATGTTGTTAGCCATGTTTACTTCTTCTCCTTCGCTTAAAATCTTTGTTTCAATTTCCACATGGTTAGCATGATTGTTTAATAGAAGCATAGTAGGATTTAGAGATCTCCTTTCATGCATTCACAATACTACAATGGAAAGAAAGAAATAATTAAAAATAATCTTATATACAATTATACGCAAAAATAAAAAGAAAAAATATAACTAATTTTAATCAAATCAATTTGGAATCATTCCCCAGCAACGTTGGCAAAAACTTGATGGTTCAAATTATAATTCCTCATAAATGTACGAATGTATAGCAGTATAGTGTGCAATATAAGGGTCGATCCTACAGAGAATCATCAAACCAACCTAATAAATTTTAGTTACTAAACTCTCTTAACCTTAAAAAGAATGTATTTATACTTAAATGAATATGGAGTAATGATTGGTTTAATTACAAACTTTTAGAAATTTAATGGAATGCAGAGAAATAAATGACTAATAATAATGTAAGGAGATTTGCAAGATGCAAAGGTCTGGGGACCGATTTCAACACTAGATGATACCCCTTTGCTAGTGGAATCTTGGATTCAAAGCTTCACTTGGGTTCGTTCTTTCAAAAGTAAGATCATTACCATTAGTTGTGCTAGTTTCAATTAAGTGTTTTCACTCATTACAATTACCTATGGTGTGTAGCATAATTGAGGTGAAGACCCATTAAGCTCAAGAACATAATGAACCAAAGTAGCATGGTTTAGCATATGGTGTCTACCTTAACCATGCTTTGATGATTAATCTAACTTATAATATTAGTGATCAAGCAATAAAACAAGTTAAATCATTGTAAACAACATTAGGAATGAAATAAGATCATATAGCATTAATAACCAATAATTCATAACAAAGAGTATCAAAAAAGGTTACATCTTCACTCTAGAAAAAGAGATTTAGTTCATAAGAAAAACCAAAAGAACTCCCTTAGATAGGATGATCATGATGAAGAACATATTCTCTTCTTCCGCTTTTTTACTTGTAATCTCTCCTTTTTATCCACAAGAAAACTCTTAGAAGTTGGCTTCCCCACCTCAAAGAGAACTCTCAAAAAGGAAGTGAAAGCATCCCAAAAAACCCTAAATTTTTTCCTTAAAAACCCCACACCTACACAATGTAAAAAATTCACAAAAATTATTGGGCCGCCGTTGGTGCTAGTGGTGTCGGCTTGCTGTCCAACTGGTGGTGGTTGTGGGTCCAATGTTGGCACTAGCTTCTCCTTTATAGCTTGATTTTTTGCTACTTTTTAGCTATTTTCTTTTTCATCCTTCAAGCTTCTTCTTTTCCTTCCATTTTCTCTTCTTTTCCATCTTCAAGGCACTTAGAAAATCCAACAAATAAATATGAAATTCATCTAAAAGAAACAAGGATTTGCAAATAACTAACCTTAAACATATGTAATGTAAGTGAATGAAATTCACTCATTGGAGCTAATGATCATCTTATTATAAACAGCAAGGTGGTGAAATGAAGGTCATTTGGCAAAGCAGAGAAGTTCATCTGGTGGAGTAATGGCGTTTGTCTATACAACTAAGCTTGTCTACTATCTACAATAGACAACTAAATAGATGAAGTGGTGAACAAAATTCATTTGCACCTTAATAATCCATCTGTTACTTACAATAGATAACTCAATAGATGAATTATTGAAGAAACAAGTCATCGGTGCTTCTATAGTTCAACAGACAATCCACAAGATAAAGCTATAGAAAGGATAATCCATTTTTAATCTGCTTGTTACTTATAATAGACAGCTCAACAGATGGTGTGACGAAATGGCATCTCCATGATTCATTTGCTACTTACAAAGGATAAACCAGAAGATGAAAAAGCTTTATCTTATGAACAGCTACACGGATACTTCATCTATCGTAAGTAAAAGAAGAATAATGGACAAACCGAAATGTTGATCTCCATTTAGTATTAATAACATCCTTTCCATATTGATGAAAGAATTAGCTATTACAGTAATACCTCGACCAAAACTTATTAAGAATTTGGAAATCATCTTCTTCAATGGTCTTTTGTCATTAATGGAGTTCACCTACCACCAATGGATGGAAGTCAAAGCAACTATAAATAAAATATAATTGGAGCAGGAGAAAGTAACCAAGTATCAAGGAAGTTATTAAAAAATCCTCTTAAGAGCATTTAATGATCTAAGCCAAAACCTTCTGCTATCTTTCAAGAGTTAAGAGTCTTGCATTTAAATCTTTCTCAACATTCTTTGAAGGCTTTCAACCAACTTTTGGGAAGATCATTTACTTTTGCATTCAATCTTTAGAAACCTTCCCCTATGCTTATTAAGAAATACTCATGTTTCAACTTTTGATATTCATTCATTGTAAATTCCTTGAGCTAGTGGTTGAGACTAGACTCAAGAAGATTTGTGATTGTCTGAGTGTAGATAAGAGCTATTTATTCACTCCCCCTTGATCTAAAATCTAGAAGAGTATTGGGAGCACTGTGATTATGCCCCTTAAAGCTAAAATCTAGAAGAGTGTTGGGAGCACTGTGTTTATGCCCCCTAGTGCTGAAATCTAGAAGAGTATTGGGAGCACTATTGTATTTTTGCTATTGGAAATAATGGAACCCAAGACACTAAGAGAAAAGTGTTCTTGGAAGAGTGGAGTAGAGGACTTACTCAAACCACTATAAAAATTCATATGTCTTATTTATTTCTGCATTAATTGATTGAGTGATTGATTACTAGAGGGATGATTAATCCTAAAGGGGTTAAATAATACTTTTAGTACCCAATTCATCCTTCCCCTCTTGGGTTTTTGCCTAATCTTTAGGACCAACATTTATGAACATTCTTGTCTTCTTTCCATCAGCAAATTTTTCTTGCTGATGTATTCTCTATATATACTATCCACTGTATTTGAATTATTTTTCTCTATATTTATATCTGTTTCAGTAATGCTTGGGAACACAATTATCAGTACCATAAATGTTCACTCATATGTTATTGCTCATCATCAAAACTTGGCTATTTGCCATATGCACCATTTGGTTTAACATTCTCCCCCTTTTTTATGATGATAAAACATTTGAGTGAAAACCTTTCAAGAAAGTAAAAATATTTAGTATAAATGCACATGAAATTTACTCATGAATAAATGTATTATGGCTCTCCCTAACTTAGGGCATAATTTTTAGTTTATCTCATCTAGTTCTAGCTTATCTAGCTTCTCCTGGCTTAGTACATTATTTTTAAGTATTAACTCATGTGGTCCAGCTCCCCTTGAGTAGGTATTATAATTTTTACTTTGTATTATTCTACTTTCACTAAAGTAAGTTGCACTATATTTCTCCCCCTTTTCATCATAATCAAAAAGATAAATCCTAAATGGAAAATGGAGATTTGACATTGTAAGTGATGATAACCAAAAGAAATATGTTCAAAAATAATTTCATCGATGTGAGAAATATATAGTATATGAAAAATGCATCAGTGTCCTCAAATTAGAACACAGTTTTGAAATAACGATGAATGAATTTCATTTACTTACATTATATGTTTAAGCTTAGTTATTTGCAAATTCTTGTTTCTTTTAGATGAATTTCATAATTATTTGTTAGATTTTCAAGGTGTTTTGAAGATGGAAAAGAAGAGAAAATGGAAGAAAAAGATGACGCCCAAAGGATGGAAAAGAAGACTGATGAAAAGGAGCTAAAAATCAAGCTGCAAATGAAACATCCACCTAGTGCCGCTGGCCCCCACTTTGTGCCACCGGCACTAGAAACCATTCTCACCACCACCGAATAGCAAGGTGGCATCGCCTATGCCAGCGATGACCTAATTATGGCAGAATTCCTAGCATAGGCTGGGTTTTTAAGTAAGGAAGTTAGATGGGAGTTTATTTCACTTCCGTTTTGAGAGTTCTTTCTGAGGGTTCTGAGGGCGAATTCTTGGAGCTTTCTTGTAGAGAAGGGGAGATTGCAAGTAAGCAACAGGAGGAAGAAAGGATGTTCTTCATTAAGATAATCATGTCAAAAGGGAATTATTTTGGTTTTTCTTATGGAGTAAATCTCCTTTTCTAGGGTGATGATGTAACCATTTTTCATACTCTTTGTTATATGGATTATTAGTTATTAATGGCTATATAATCTTGTTTTATTCATGATATTTTTTGCAATGATTTAATTTATTTTATTGCTTGATCACCAATATTATGTCACGCCTTGGCCTCCCACCGAGGTATTGTCCGCTTTGGGCCGCAGCCCGCACGGTTTTGTCCTCTGGGCCTATCCCCTCGGGGCCTCCCCAAAAAGCGCCTCGATGGACTATCCAGGACCTCCACTTATAGCCCAGGACTCCCTCCCTTGGCTTTCCGATGTGGGAAGTGTCACATATTATAAGTTAGATTAATTATCCAAGCATGGTTAAGGTAGATACCATATGCTAAAACATGAGCTCCCTTGAATGAAAAGGATAGATGGTTAAGGTAGTCATTATATGCTAAACCATGCTATTTTGGTTCATTATGTTCTTGAGCTTAATGGGTTTTCACCTTAGTTATGGTACACATTATAGGTAATTGGAACAAGTGAAAGCACTTGATTTAAACCCGCACACCTAATGATAATGATCTTACTTTTGAAAAAATGAACCCAAGTGAGGCATTGAATTCCATATTCTACTAGCAAAGGGGTATCATCTAGTGGTGAAATCGGATCCCTCGACCTTTGCATCTTGCTAATCTCCCTACATTATTATTAGTCATTTATTTTCCTGCATTCATTACTTTATATTCATTTAAGTATAAATACATTCTTTTTAAGGCTAGGAGAGTTCAGTAACTAATATTGATTAAGTTGGTTTGATGATTCTCTATGGGATCGACCCTTGCATTGCACACTATACTACTATATGGTTGTACACTTGCGAGGAATTATAATTTGAACCATCAAGTTTTTTGCACCATTGCTGGGGAATGGTTCCAAATTGATTTGGTTAAGATTAGTTGCAATCATTTTTTTATGTATAATTATAGATAAGATTATTTTTAATTATTTCCTTCTTTCAGTTGTAGTATTGTGAATGAATGGAAGGAGATCTTTGAATCTAACTCTATTTCCATTAAGTGACTTTGCTGATAAAGTAGAAATTGAAACAGAGATTTTAAGCGAAGGAGAAGAATTACACATCACTGACAATGTGGAGAACCAAGTGGCTCAATAGGCTCAACAATTAGTGAAAGAGTTTCCATGCCCTACTATAGGGATTTCACCTTCATGCATTGTATTACATGATGATGCTAGAAAT
>JAYJMB010043287.1:0-31668 GCA_036873735.1 Pouteria campechiana
AAACACTGCAGAATCGCGTTTTGGCTGAAAAAAGCGCTTTTACACTCCCAAAACGCCAGGCCAAACAGGCCCTTCATCTTCTTCATTCACCTTCTTGCAGAAGCTTTTGAAGTTAGCAATTATTGGGATTTTCTCTTTGTAAGGCAAGTGCCTCGTTGCTCTCTAATGCCTTCACCTTCACCTTCGTTATGTTGACAACTAAGTAATATTGTGTTTTTGGCACTTTATGACATTCGATGCGCATGTTACTTTATAGATTGGTTATAGCACATACGGTGTAGCCCTTTGCTCCCCTACAATACCAAAATCTAATTATTGGGTTGTACTTCCCATATTATTGGGCATAACTATAATCGATTTAACTATTCTTCCAATTACCATTTGAGGGTATTGTTATTGGATACATCTTTCATAGAAGCAAAGTAGCAATCTCTGAACATTGTTAGACTAAGGAAAATCAAACAGAGAGCAGCGGTTGAACCTCTGGTTCGATCCAACTACCGATTTCCATTCATACTCCATCCTCTAGAATCAGCGACAAGTCATATTTTTGGGTGGATGAGACGCCAATCTGCGTCTACACCAACGAAGAAAAGAACGGGGTACCATTCCCGAAGGACCAGCCGATGGGCGTCTACAATTCCATTTGGAACACAGATGACTGGGCGAACATCTGGCGAGCCTTACCTTATGCAAACCAACATCTACATCCAAAAGGCCAAAAGCAGACAGCGACATCTCCAAATAGAGGTTGTGTAGACAAGCAACAGCTTCAGCAGAGCTCGCATAGACGAAAGGGAAGACTGCCAGCAAGTCGCGTAGGCAACGAAATTCTCCCTAGTTCTGCTAGCTGTTAGCATAGGCAGCAGTGCAATATCAGAGGTGAGAATTCTGCCTCCACGGTCGACATTGCAGCATGAGGTGGAAAAAGCCGCCCATTTCGTTAATACAACAGCAAGCCGCACCTCCTCCCAACGCCATTCACTCGTGTAGGCATAGTGGGGGCCATACGACAGCCTTGCCAAGCTGCAGGTCACATAGCCAATGAAACTTCCTCTATGCTAGTCGCGTAGGCAACGACTCCAGGCTCTCCATCAAGTAGGGTAGGCAAAGAAGAAAATCCAACCTGGTGGGATGTCTCCACTCAGCATATGCAGGCAGCAAGCAACATAAAGTTGTAAGGCCGTGTAGGCAAGAGTTGCTGCACGTGGAGGTTAACGTGCGGATAAAGGCATTCTCCTCTGCTTCCCACACTGAACGATCACGTGTGTTGGAGAGGAGCTGTCCACTTGCGTAACCAAGCCCCTTCTCCACGTATCACAACTCGTGTAGGCAGAGGCCTGGGAAAATTATGAAGGTAGATAGTGACACTTTTATTGGGATTATGGTATAATTTTGATGACAACACTTCTAGTATAGAAAGCTTAAAATGTAGAAAGATATGCTTGAAATATGTATGCTCTATTAGAATACCATTTATGAAAGTATATATATCTTGATATAAGTCTAGAAGAAAAATTATATTGATCCATATTGTTTTCAATCTTGTTTATCATACCTTAGATCCTATGTTAAAAGTGTCTTAAAAGGATATTTTTTTTAATGAAGAATGAGTACTTAAATGAGCTTATAGATAAAAAATCATAATTTAATGTATATATCCATGCTTTACAACTTATATAAATTTCATATGGATAATTATATTGTGAATCACAATGAAAAATATAATGAAAAATACAATATGTGATTTACCTACGTTCTATAACTTATGAAAATCATATGGAGATAAACATATTTTGATAAGCATGCTTCATAGAATATATTCTTTAAATGAAAAAGAAATTATGCTTAAATAATTTATCCATACTTAACTCATGTATATTATATGTGGATAAATGTATAATGAAAAATGCCAAGTTAATAATATGGAAAAAGTATAAAATTTTCCAGTACAGGTTCATTGTTACAGTACTTTTGCTACAGTAGCAGACAAAGTGGATTATCAAAGACAAAGTAGAAGACAAAGTTTGTCTAAGATAAAGTAGAAAAAGAAATGGAAGACAAAGTTTGTCTAAGTCGAAGCAATGGACGAAATGGAGATGAAGTTCAAAGTAACAAACAAATTACTAGACAAAGCAAAAGACGAATTACTATAGCTATTTATTATAGTAATTTATTGCAGTAACCTACTACAGTAACCTGCAAAAAAAACTTTAGCTAATTAACAAACGAAGTGCTTTGGTAATCTACTACAGTAATGATGCTACGGTACAATAGGCAAAGCATCAGATAATCAACAGATGAAGCAATAAACAAAATAGTGTGATGCTACAGTGATTTGCTACAGTATCGACAGACAAAGCTAATTCGTTTACTACTTATTTCAGATGAATAACAACCAAAGTGGTGCTATAATGATCTATTACAGTACCGTGCTACAGTAACTTACTACAGTGAAAATTCATAATTTTCAAATATCAAAAATTCAACACTTTGCAGTAGTTGGATTTTGCAATAATATTCTTCCAAGCGGTTGTAACAAGTACAAAAAGAGGAAGACAAAAAATAGAATAACATGAAGATTTGTCATAATGGATCAGATAATTTTCACTTTCATTGATTGTCCTCAATTGATTACACTTGTTGAATACATCAAAAAATTACATATGCATATCCCAAACCATAAGTGGTCTTAATTTTTATCTCTACAATGGGAGAAAATACTTGATTAAAAGAAAAAGTATAATGCATCTTAGAAACCCAAAAATAAAATACATACTCTCTCAAAATGAATGTGTGTTATCTTTGGGATCACCAAACATATTGTGATGGCTTGAAATTTAGTGGGTCGCCTCAAGCCAATGAGCTGATAAGGTGACATGCTCTAGACCGGGTTGCTAGACATTGGGTCAACCTGAAGAATAAGTGTTTTGATTCAGTTGGTTTGTCTTGGATAGAATAAAGACCGAGCGATTTCTACTATTTAGACTGTAAGAAATTATAGAGACAGTAGGTGGTTTGTCACCCAATTGGCATATCCCGAAAGGATTCAAGACCAGGTGATTTTTATTATATTTAGACCTGAAAGAAACCAAAAGAAATCAGGTGACTTAAGTTTGGTTTAGCTTTCTCACATTGCCCATGAGAAGCTTAAGAAGAGTGGGCTAGGTTGACTAGGTTTAGCTCGGCTCTCTTAAATACCCATGAGAAGCTTAGGAAGAGTGGGACTAGGATGATTAGATTTAAGGTCAGCTTTCTCACATTGCCTATGAGAAGCTTAGGAAGAGTGGGCCAAGTTAACTGGATTTAGCTAATTAGATGAATGATATTTGTTAAGGTTTGACTTGGTGAGTTAGGACTCAGTGACTTAATGAGTCATGACTCAATGACTCGGTCCTAAACTTAGGCTTTTAAGTGATTGAATGAATAATATTTGCTAAGGTTTGACTCGGTGAGTCATGACTTAATGACTCGATCCTATACTTAGGCTTTTGAATGATTTGGTGAAAATGATATTGCTAAGGTTTGATTCGGTGAGTCATGACTCGGTGACTCGATGAGTCATGACTCAGTCCTAGACTTAAGCTTTTAAATAATTTGGCGAGTGGTGTTTGTTAAGGTTTGACTCAGTGACTTGTGACTCAGTAACTTGGTGAGTTATGACTAAGTGACTCAGTCCTATGTTTAGGCTTTCGGGTGATTGGGTGAGTGGTATTTTTCAATATCCCGTAGAAAATCAAAAGCTGACGATCTTTGCTATTAACCTATGAGATATGATAGAGTCAGGTTGCATGGATTAAACCTACTTACACTTTGAGTTAATTAAGCCTAATCATGATCAACACTAATGATAGTCATTATTGCTAATAATAGGGCTTAATTGATTTAAGACACTGCCATTATCTCCATGATTTTTATGGGTTGTCTTCCAGAATAACTTTGCCATTTTCAGGATTTAATTAATGTTTTGCCAATTTAAGTGTATTTTAACTATTCAATCCAGCAACAACTTGTTATCTTTCAATCATGTGGAACCCACTATTAGGGTTGCAACTTGGGTTGGTTCGGTTCAGTTCAGTTCTTAGTCAAACCTACTCTAACCCTATTTTTAAAAATGGTACCCTACCCTTTTATTAATTTGATTCGGTTTAAGGTTGAACTTACCCCATTTTTTCTACTGTCGGGTTAGTTCGGTTCTAGGCCAAATTCGATTCCAAAAACTCATCAACTAATTAATATTATTTTTTCTTCCATTATTTAACTTTGTCACTTATTAGAATAACACTTTAGTTGTTTCCATTTATGGGTTTTTAGTATGTTTATGAAGATCCCATTAAGGAACTTTTTGAAAGTATGTAAATTTTTAGAGGGTCGCTAGATTTAAATCTTTTATTTTTATGTTGTATTGGGACCTAAGGTCATGGTTTATCTATTTTGCAAAAAATTTTCTTTTGAATAGGAATATAATGTGAGTAGAGTTGAATAAATATATGCATTGGATAATTATAAATAATTTAATCTACCTTTTACACCACAAGATTTTGTTTGTAAGGGCTCTTCTATAATTTTTAATGCGTTGGTGGAGGCAAACTTATGCAGCTATAGCTAGCTGAACTACAAACAGTTCTATAAGGAACTTTTATGATTTCAAGTCATGGTGGGATTCACGAAAACAATCATTTTAGCCGAATTAATGTATTCTAATTACTTGAAACCTATTATTTTTTTAATAATTCATGTGGGTTGGTTCGGTTTGGGTACCCAATGCTTGGAACCGAACCTACTCTAAAAATAAATGCGGATCAAGAAAGTGGAACCGACCCTACCCCTCAGGTCATTAAGGTGGAACCGAACCTGCAGAGAATTGGGTCAGTTCCAGTTCGGTTCGAGGGTACCCTACTCAAGTTACACCTTTACCCATCATACCACAATGTGGGTGGAACCCACGTGTGTACTATAATGGGACTGTGACAAAGTACTCTTAGGGATTAAGAAAAATATCTAGTAGGCCAAAAACCTCTGACATCAATAGAGATACTCGCCTCATAAAGAATAAGTACCTAGTAGGCTAAAAGCCTTTGACATCAGGGGAGACACTTGCCTCATGAAGAATTCTCCCAGCCTTCAAGTACAGAAGAAAGTTCTCTCACTAGAAGAAAAATTCTCCTTTCAAATGAGAGAGGAGGGGATATTTATATGCTCCCAAAGCCTCGTTGCGCTACTTGGGTGTATTTTATAATTTTTTCACTTACGCTAGCTACTTGAGTACATTTTGTAATTCTCTCACTTGTGGTACTTGGTACTTTTTGCAAATTTTCTACTCCGCGACCTGTTTTGTAAACATTGCGACTTCTCTCTATTTCACTTGCGTGAGCTGTCTTGGCAAAGCAGCCGCGCAGTCCCCACTTTACCTGCGTGATCTGATAAAAAAGAAAAGCTTAATAATGCTTCCTCGTGTCTTACTTTGCCTACGCGAGTGGAGGCTGGAAGCTGTCGTCTGATGTTGCCTACGCGAGTTTGAAGAGACGTCGGCCGTCTGGCTCAACCACTTGGAGCCAGAATTTTATTCGGTGATGTGAGCTGGCAACACTTTGCCTTCGTCTACGTGAAAGAAGCTTTTACCTACGCGATTAGGTCGCGTAGCCAAGCACTTTCAACCATGTGACCCAGCGGGGTGTTCGCTTCCATCGCAACTTCATTCATTTTTCCTCTTGATTGCGATCTACTATTCGCAGAATCGCAACTTATATTTGAATCTGGAGATGGGAGTTCTTGGCCTGGCAAGACAGCTGTGTGGTCCCTACTTTATCCACGCGAGTGGACTGGGTTGGAGAGAGAGATGTGTTGCCTTTATCTTCCCTTGCGCCAGTGGTGATGGAGGAGCAAAAGCTGTCTACGCGATTTGAGTTTATGTTAGCCTCTGCCTGCGCTACTGAGTAGTGGAACCAGGCATGCCATGTCAGCACAGCTGGCTTGCTCCCTTTGCTTGCTCGACCTCTTCCGCCTATGCTACCTCTGAACTCGTCCGGATGGTATGGGTTTTACCTGCGCAACCAGCTCATTAGCCTCTTCAGCATTCTGATTGCGCAAGCTGGAGAAAAGGCTTGCACTTCCTTTGCGACCTGGCCGTGGCTTGACTTCTGGAGATGTTGCTGCCTACTTGCGCAATTTGGAGGTATGCTCGTCTTCAAGATGCGAACAGAGAGACGATGCTCCATCGAATGGTGAGGAGGTGGAGATAGCTCTGGTGCCGGCAGCTGTCCACCAGCTCCTGCATCCTTCGCAGCGCGTCCTCCAGCCTCCATAATCACCACTGCCTTTGCGATTCGATCATGGCCTGCTGGTCTGCAGATGTTGCTTTGACATTTAAAATTTCCAGTATGGACATGGCTGCTTGCACTACTGGATGGAGAGGGCCTGGAATTCATTACATCCCTGCTTCACCTGCACTTCTTAGTGGAGACAGAATTGCCTGCTTGCGCGACTGGATGGAGAGCTTGGAGTTGTTAACGTGTCGCTCCTCATCTATTTTGAAAGATGCAGCCTGATTACGCGATTGAACAGAGCAGACAATATTTGTGTCGGCGTGGCCAGGCTTGCCTACGCGAGTGGCAGGGAAAGATTTTGGTTAAGCTATTTTGTGTGGCTTGGAATTGTCACCTGCAGCTAGCCAAGCTCGGCCCATTGACAGACCCTCCCCGTTCTTTGCCATCTTCATCAAGAAATGGGTTGATTTCCGTTGGTTCTGCGGCTGATGGTCTTCATCAATTCACTCCTACAGAGATGCACGTCCCTTTCTCAACTGAAGCAAGTGCAAGCGCACATGATCACATCCGGCATTTTCCAGAACTGCCCATCCCGAACTAAGCTCGTCGAGCTTTGCGCTCTCTCCCGCCGCAAACATCGAATACGCCTCTGCACTTTTCCATGACATCCAAGAGCCCGTCACCAATGACTGGAACGTGGTCATACGCAGCCTGCCCCCGAGCGAGCGACAGAAGCGAGCTTTCCTTTGGTACGTTTCCATGACTTGCCGCTCCCGCAGCAAACCCGCCGCTCTCACCTGCTCCTTCGCCCTCGTGGCTTACTGCTCTCTGTCGTGGCCTGCTATGATTGGCCGGCACTGAAGAAGCTTTCTGAACGTGTCTGTGATGGAGGTCATGATTCAGACGTGTTTTGCTGTGAGTGGCTAGCATTGAAGAAGCTTCTTTGAATGGGACTTCGCTGTTTATGATGAAGATGACGATTTCTGCCAGCGTGATTTTGGCAGTGGGACCGAGCGTTATACTTGATTACGCAACCACTGCTGCCCTTCCTCTTCACCTATGTGAGTACATGGTGTTGGGAGGAAATGTTCCTGCCTATGCGAGCTGGATATTGCTGCCCGTGGAAATCTCTGCTCAACTACACGACCAAAAGTCTGCCTACGCTGGTAGCGGAACCAGTTGCTAGCGCAGCTTGAACGCGTTGCTGCCTGACTACGCGAGCTGGTCGCGGAGGTGAGGGAAACACGCTGCAGCGCCGGCGACACTTCTGGGTTCTGACCACGCATGCTGCTGGAGTCTGTCTACGCTATCCCACTTGAAGAAGATGTTGTTGGCAGATTTCACGACACAGGCAGCCCTTTGTCATGCTGGTAGCTGAATCGGAGAAGGTCACCTCATGCTTCCTATGCGAGTTGCTGGCAGCACCAAAGGGGAGATGTTTTTTCAACATTGGCTGCCCTTGCTATTAGTCTTTGCCTACGCGAGTGACCTCTGCTTCAGTCTCTTTGGATGTCAACTGTGAGTGCTCAGGCCATAGCTCTCTTTCTACCTACGCGAGCTGATGGAAAGAGACCTGGTTGCGCGATCTGCTAAGAGGCGATGTTGCGGCCTACGCGAGCTTGCTTGGAGGATGAGTTTGGCATCCGTTTTAGTTGTTTTCTGGCTACGCCACCTGGTAGTAAAACCAGAGGTGCAGGCTTGCTGGTTTCATCACATCGTTTACGCGAGCTCTGCCATTGCTGTTTGCGGCCAGCCCTGCCTAACTACGCGACTTGGCAATTGCTGCGTGCCCGCCCTACCTGTGAAGGCGACATATTGTCTTGTGTGACCGGGCCTGGCTTGGCTACACGAGTGGATGGACGGCTTTCTTCATCTCACCCTTCTATGCAGAACTTGCCAACTGCTAGAACGTGGCTTTAAAAGCCTGTTTCTTGCTCAGTGACCAATGTTGGCCAGCGTCCTTTAACTTTAAAGGTCGGGTTTTGTCCGCCTCAACTTGGTTTGAATAAATTTGATGGAAATTAAACACGATGCTGACGTGAATGCTGGCCACAATATCACGCTTGAATCATGTAATTTTCCATACCCCAACAGATGCTGGTCAATCAGCCTGGGTAAGCATTGTGATGAAATGAGCAGGGTGGTGACCATCGTCCCCAAGATTTTTGGGAAAATTATGATTCTGCGTATTTTCCTCATCAGCTTGATTTGATCAGACGGCAAGCAGCTCATGATCCAAGCCGTTCGTTTGAAATTCAGAAGGCTGCCAGTGATACCATTTCAGGAAACGCTCCTGGGAGCCTTTTCTGCATTTCTTCTTTTGTATTCTGCCAGGCTTCAACGGCTGGTTGCTGCATTTTTGTCTACTGCCTACGCTAGTGGACAACCTTGATATCTTGACTTCATGTCCGTCTATGCCCACTTGCTCCGAGATTGTCTTCACAGGTCATCTTCAGATTTCACAAGTTGTTTTATTTCTTGTAGTGGACTTAGTAGCCCACGTGCTGCTCACGGCCAACAAAATTGCCTACGCAATCTGGCGATTTGGCTCACAGCTTGGAAATGCTATTGTCTACGCGACTTGCTTTGCCTGCACGACCCGGAGGAGCCTCTGCTTGGCTACGCAACTTGGATGCTACCTCGTCTAAGCGACCCGGCTGGTTCTTCCAATTGCTGTTGTTGTCCTACGCTGTAACGGCCCACGCCAGGATGGCAATGCCATGCTAATAGTACGATGGATTTTTCCAAGATCTACCACACTTGAATAATTAAATGCATCACGATAAAGTACTAGCAGACAAATAGTAAAAAAAATGTGTAATATAAAATTTCTCTAAAAATCTATTACATCCAATTCAAGTAAATCTTTAAATATGTCTGCTATGAAAATATTATTTTTCTACATCTTAACAAAATTTAAATAAAATAAATTTATTTAAAATCTCTCTTTTTAGCAATCTTCCTTTGAAACCCTTACTTTGCTTGGGATATTCCATCTGTAAGAGGAAATGAAAAGGGTGAGTACAAAACTTAGTAAGCAGAAAATAATCTTAGTATATGTATTATCTAAAATCTACATAAGTACTATATCTTGTATTCCTCTTATTAATTTAATCTTTTAACCCAAATTTTCTTTATCATCTATTAGGTATATAACTCTAGTAATCTTCTGACTAGTTTGATGAACCATCACATCATGTTTAGGGAAGAAAAATCTCAACCCTTGGTAGTTGTCCAATCAAACTTTAAGATCTGGCCATAATTTAGAAAATCTAACCCATCAAATGCATTCGGAAGGTCCAAAAATCTTAAAAACGACTATCTGATCATCCAAAATGGAGATCGAAAAGTCCCAAAATGAAGGACAAAATTTAAAAAATGTATCTTAATTAATCATCATTTGACTCATGAATCTGGTCAATCTCTCTTGATTAATCATTATCTGTCAATTTCTCTTGATTAATCATCACCTAACCCATGAATCTAGTCAATCTCTCTTAATCAATCATCATCTGGTCAATCTCTCTTGATTAATCATCATCTAACCCATGAATCTAGTCACTCTCTCTTAATCAATCATTATCTGACCCATGAATCATAAGAATTGCATAAAAATAAGGAATATAAATATTTCATGACAGATCTAGTAGACCACTTCAATCATCTAAGGGATAAAATGTAAGCCCTTTAAATCCGTCCACATAAAATATAAAGATTTGGTCATGTTTTAGAAAATCTGATCCATTCATCAGTCTAAAACATTCAAAAATTGTAGAAAATAATTATAAGATCATTAAAATCTGACATCTATGGACTTCAAAACATCATATCTAATTTTGGTTGTCCATTTTCATTGGTGTTAGGTTTTCTAGAAAGGCAAAAGACCTTTATTCCTCCCCATGACCGGCAACCATGGCTGCTAAAACCCATCTCTACCATCTATGTTGGCAGCAATGGATGGTTTAATCTGGTTTGGGCAACCTAAATCTGAAGCAAATCTGATTTTCTGATTTCTAAAGATATTTGCTACGGTGTGGCCATCTGTCAACCATAACCATAGAAACAATGCTGGACAGTAGGTTGCTGTCCACATGTACACGTAATCTGGGTTGGGTTTTGGGTTTTGTCTAATAAGAAAATTCTGATTTATTTTTGAACTTCTAATTTCCTAAAAATTCAGGAAATTAATTTCTTTGATATCTGATGTCATGCACTAATAAAAATCTATTTATGCATCCATTGTGCATTCAATTAATTTCTAACGCATCAATACATATAGATAATATACACTCTGTTCAAAACAATTTCAACCATCTCCATGAATGCATCTAATTGACACGCACAACATGCTTGTACCAAAACTCTACATGCACCATCATATTAATATTACATACATTCAACAAGCTTGGATTTATTCCATACAAAAATACATGTGACAAGTGACCTTATAATCTAGTCTCCATGCTTGCATTCTTGTTCGGCATGTACAAAGTATATTCAACATACATGATGCATACCATCTGGCGAGCAACTCTATTGCATTCAACCTTCTAACCCAAGCATGCAAATCTTTGTTGAATATTAATATAACAATAAGCATATGATATAAATATCATGCATTAAAAAAGATCCAATAAATCATATGATTTTTATTTATCTAAATCATGCGTTAAACCATTATAAATCTAGCACATTAAAAGAAATCCGATCTATGTGCTTTAGATAAATCTAATTAATATACTCTCAAATAAATCTATGCATTAATTAAAAATCAACTCAATGCATAATCTAATGCATGGATTTAGTCATCTAAATCATGCATTCAACCCATATCTCTAACATATTCATTCTTAGAAATCTAATGAATACATTATTAAATAAATTTATGCATCGAATTCAAAACTCTAATCAATGCATGGCTTATCTAATACATCAATCCCATAAATCTAATTGATGTATTTGTCATCTTTTGCATTCAATTATATAAGTTTAATTAATGCAAACATATAGATCTACTCACATAAATAAGTCTAAGAATGGTAATTTAATGCATCAAATCTATAATTTTAATTGATGCATTTATAATTTTTTACATTAATTTTTATAAGATCTAACTAATGCAAAATAATATCTTCTACTTACCAATTTTGGAGATCCAAAAAAAAAAAAAATAGCGACTCCTTTTTTGATCAAGGATTCCCCACAGCAAAATCTTTCCTTCTTCTTTGCTCTTTTTCTCCTTTTTAATCTTAGCAAAAGGTTTTTTTCTACTCTTGGGAAACCTCTTGTTACTATTTAAAAAAAATTTCTCCTGCTACGTAATTCAACTAGAATTCTATCTACGTAACAATTTTTCAACTAGTTGATAGGGGAAGATATGGATAAGACTTATCTTCTTGTGGGTCCCATATTTTAAAAAGTGAGAAGAAAATATTAAAATTAACCAAATCCTACAATTCTAAATTCGAACCTTTGACCTCTACTCTCATTAGCTGTGATTCTAACTATCCGAGTTACACAGATTATTTAGATTTAAATAATTAAATAAATCTTTTAAATTCCAAAAATTTACGAACTATTGCTACATCAGCACGAAAAGGACAATTTTATATTAAAATTTGATACGGGTTATTACATACATAACCCCCAACCCCCCTATTTTGATGGGATGTCGCTGTGTGCGATGTCGCTGTGTGCAAATTAATAGCAGGGCCGGGCGTGCTTGACTTGCTGCCATCTTTCTTCTGACCACGTGAATTTGGAATGGAAACGTCAGTGCCTCCGTCGACCTCCGTTTGGACCGAAACGGTGCCGACCATGCTGTCAGGTAGCGTAACCAAAGAAAACCTCTTCCTGTTGGCTATGCGAGTTGCCGGGGAAAGCTGTTACGTGGTCCCCACTCTGCTTACGCGAGCTCCAGCCATTGCACCTCGTCTACGCAACTTCCTATGAGTAGACGGTGTTGGAGAAATCTCATGGCTACGTGATTTGGGAACGGAACCGGGGGAAATTCTTGTCTACGCGGCCTGTCGGACAGGGTCTTGGACAGCACGTTCCAAGCCCCCATCTCTGTCTACGTGACCTGCTGATTTCCCGACGCAGTTTCAATTATTGGAACTGCTGACAAACCCTTTGCTCGAATGCCCATTAGGAGAAGCTAGACAGACTCAGGGCGCATGATAAAGTACCTGCCTGATTCCAGACAATTGAATCCTCAGAATTTAGAACACTTGTTGGAATAAACCCGTCATTCGGCATACTTGGGGAAGAAGAGGGTTTCTGTACTGAGAGAGCATTATATGTATCGGTCGCGGGCTCGGCGGATCAAGGTCCAGCAGCTCATGTGGGTCAGCAGAGCCCAACGGCTTGAGCCGGCTTGCGGAATGGAGTGCAACTCTTTACAAGCAGGCTGAGAGGGAAGCCTAGGTGTCTGAGTTGATCTAGAGGGAAACCGGGCCCAAGCAGGTTGACAGGTCAGCAGGCCGGACCGCTTTCTCTTTTTTCTCTTTCTTCCCCCAAAATCCCATAATTGATGATTTTCTTTGTGGGAAGCCCTATTAGACATGAGTTATATTGGGAAAATTTTCCTAAATTCATGAGCTTTGTTAGAAAAATCCCCAAAAAAAATCATGGGCTTTGTTGCATTCATCATTCTTATCTTGATCTTTTGTGGAAAGCATGTTTTCTTTCATTCTGTGAAATACTTGTTAACTTGTTTCTCTTGAGCCTTTTCATTAACTCATTTTGTGGTTTCTTTGACAGTCCTGGATTCCAACAATAGAGTGGCCACTTCACCATCTGCCATGTCTCTTGATTGTGTAGATTTTAGTGAGTCTTCAACCAAAGATGAGAGATTCATGCCTCCTAATGAGATTGGCCCTCCTTTTACCGGCACTTTCATGTGGACAAAATGCAGCTACATTGAGAGGCAATCCGGAGGAGGGTAAGTTTCCTGTATCGGTACCTCGCCCATTACACCATTGGTAGAAGAAGACACCAAAGGACAGTGATCCAAAATTCAAAAATGAAATATCATTCTATAAGGTCAAGAATGTAGAGAAAGGTTTCTTCATTTGGAACAATGTAAAGTTTTAAAGGCAAAAATTTCCTGGTTTTGATGCAAGTGACTTGGGACATTCTCCCATTCGCCATTTCTTTATGGTAGATATGAAAAATCAAAGTTGCCTACTCTTCCTTCATTCCAACCCTTCATTTATTCGAAAGGAAGGCATAGTAAGTGGATTTTTGTCAGTGAGGGCTTTTGCCTATTATGATGAGTGGGGATCGTTCGACGGCTACTTCTTGTGTCCTGTTTGAGAAATGAAAGACCCACATGAATATTGTATGGAGACCCCTTGCCAAAAGAGAAAATTGCTTCCCGAATATTAGTTCACTTTCCCGAATATCAGTTCACTTGCGAGGGTGCAAGAGTGCGATTTCGAGGTTGCTTATCAAATAATGACTTCCTTCATCCTTGGGTGAAGCATGTCGCAACCTAACATAAAGAACTTCTTCAATTAGTTGGGATTTATGATGCTATTCTCTGTTCACGTGGTCAATTCCACAAACATATGAGGCAATATGTGATTTTCTGCAATTTTGGTTTGCAGTCACCAACTCTTTTCACTTTCTTTGCGGTGAAATGAGTATCACCTTATGGGATTTGAGTATCCTTTGTGGGTTGCCTGTGATCAAAGACCCTCTTGATTTACACCTTTTGCCCAACAATTACTGATAGTCTGGGTTTTCGCATCTTGGATATCATGGGCAAGTTGAGGCAATCGAGCTCAAGGCTTCCATGGGTTAGCTGGGCGCAATTGTTTGGACGGATTTCCAAACCGGAGACTCAGAAAAATGAGATGCCATCATCTGGAGACTGGGCTCAATGGAGCTTATGTGTTGAGGAGTCCTTTTTAAGGAATATCAATCCTGACGAAGAGTTCACTCTATTCTTGATACTATGGCTCTCCTATGTAATATGCCCTTCATCTACTAGTGACAACAACATCAATCTTTTGTGCATAATCCCAGCTTGCTAGCTTACACAGGGCAAGAATCTATCCATTGCTCCTCAGGTATTATGTGACATTTATTGGGGGCTTAGCAAAATGGTGATGCATCTCACTAGCCCAATGAATTGTAGTACATATTTTTTGGTTCATTTCTTCATTGCTTGGTTAGGACTGTATTTTCCTTGGCTCCATCGGGTTGAATCGCTGATGTAGTTGACGAACAAGGGCATTCTGCTGGAGAAATTTGTGGATCGGCCCATTGGCAACTTGAGTTTCAACCAAGTAACTCAGGGATTGCTGATGTTGTATAAATTTTCACAAGAGATGTTTCTATTGGCTCCTGTCAGCAACCCTCAAGGATTTGAGATAGATGGTGAAGATGAGACCTTCGAAAAGGCTAAAAAGTTTATCCTTTCTTTACAGCCATGTTTGTTGCCTCTTTGAGAGGTTTCTGGATTTTGTATAGAATCATATTTTCCTCAACGATTTGCAAGGCAATTTGGGTACGACCAAGAGATGCCAGAAAGCGTAGTCTATATAACGTGGAAGGAGCAAGATATTGCAATGGGCCCAACTTGGTGATATCCTTTGTCATATAGCTTCATAGTCACGTTCCAAGATTACAGTGTCTTCATACGAGGCCCTACACTCAAACTGAATATGACAAAGGATTATGCCTAGTGGTATAGTTGCAATGGGGGCAAGATCAGCAAAAGATTGCCTCCAAACTAAGGTCTTACAGCTTATGGTCCACAAGTGTCTTCTTTTGTACTTGATATGAGTAAGAAGCTCTTCTTAGAGAAAAGAAAGGTCATGGACTTCGAGCGAGTGCCCATTGTTCCACAACGAGTCCTATAGATAGATGATGAGCATGCCCGCCAAGATATTCTTTGCTTCGACTTCAGTCGCATGGGATGGTGGGGTTATGGTGAGGAAGTGGAGCTTACAGAAAAAATAATTTGTGAAGAGCTAGTGGTAGCTCAACCTGCTCCTCGTCCACCTCCAGCTTATGCCAAGAAAATTGCGTCATTTGGTATGACTTTCTCTTTCTTCTTGTTTGATATGCCTATTTTTTCTTTTTTCACATTTAATTCATTGCATTATTCTGTATCTTTTTAGGTGTACCTCTTAAAAGGAGTGAGCTTAAAGAAGCAAAAGCTGAACTAGCTTGCTACTTAGAAGATTGTACTCCAATATTATTCTGGGGGACAATTTCTCATGTTCCTGTTCCCAAGAAGAGCACAAAAGTAGTTGCAAGTAAGGAGGTTCCCGCTCTAGCTACCAAGAAGAGCAAGAAGGTAGTTGCAAGTGAAGGGATTCCTACCCTAACTACCAAAAGGAGCAAGAAGGCAGTTGCAAGTGAGGAGATTCCTATCCTGTAGAAAAGAAAAATCGCTTTCAAGGGTGCCACCACAGAATAGAGGAAGAAAGCCAAACTGAGTCGGAAAATGCCTAAACCTCATCTTGAGAGTATTCTTCCTTGCGAGACTATTCCTTCTATCCCATCATCTCTTAGACCAATTGTGGCATTAGAGCAATTGGTGGGGAATGTTGTTGTAGCTGAGGGCATTATGCATGAACAGACAGCTAAGGAGGAAGGTACTAAAGCTATCATTGCTGAAGAGATTCTCATGGAGATGCATGCCAATCAACCAAAGGCGGCTGATATATTAGTAAGAGACCAAAGGGGATCATCGCCTGTTCTCTTCAATTTGTATGAGGTCATTCATTGACTTGGTGATATTGCTTCTCCCCTTTTTCCATTATCTCCACATCTTCTTCATTTAACGATACCTTTGGCCAGGGAAGAAGTTACTTCAACAAAGATTTCAATGGAGGGTACAGTTGCTACTTTTGCTCTTGACGGCAATATACAACAAATAGGAGATTCAGTATAGGGAAACTAAGAGGAGGTTGTTCTAGATATTGAGAGTCATCATATTGCACATGAGACCTTCCCTTCCACTTTAGAGGCATTGCAGTAGGCTGAAATTAATAATAGTTTCCTTGAACCAGACAGGGAGGAGATCGATATATTGACATTGCACTTCAATGCTCTGCCTGGTGAGGATTTCTTTTAGATGTATCTTCTGCTTGTATCAAAGCCACAAAAGAGCAGAGCAAAATTTGTTAGGAGTGTTTGGAGGATGAAGTGCAATCTTTTTGTTCTGACTTTGCTAGATCATTATGAAGAGCATCCTCTTTTGATGCGGTTGTAGCACTAAGAGATCGCTTTCTATTTTGTACTAAAGGCATAGCCAGACTGGATGGTGACACCTCTTGCATGTCAGCTATTTTTGAGCAATTAGAGTCTTTTCAACAGGCATGGGTACAGGCTGAGCTAAATGCTATTCAAAAACCTCCCATTGAAGCTATTCCTGCTAAGGAAGTTAAGCTTCAGGATATATAGGCTAAGGTTGATGAGAAATAGTCAACCATGGGCACAACTTTGGAGCATCTCTCCTCTCTTCAAGCAGAATTGACATCTTTGAAAGAAGATGTGAGAATAAACAGAGATTGCCTTAAAGCCCTTCGGGGGGAGTTTTGCCAAATAAGCTATCATCTATCCTTCGAAGAATCCCTTGTTGCTTCCAAAGAGAAAGAGGAAGCTGAAGGCTTAAGATTATTCGACATTTGAAGGAGGAGGTAGCCATTTCTCAACAAGAAGTGACGGTAACCGAGGAGACTAATAGAGTTGAAGTCATCCTTAATTATGAGTCCGGAAGCTACTCAAGCATTGAAGATGGCAGAGGAGTAGTTTAGTCATTTGAAGGAGTCTATCTTAATTGCTTTAACTCATTTGTAAACTCCTTCCATGTATGAGAATCTCATATATTAATAAATACACAATTTTAGCACTTTTTCTCATGACACTTGGTTTCTTGGCATGTTTCTTTTTTACGAACTTTATGCATAATGACAATTCAAATTTTACATGTAGATCAAATTGCTTAAGAAATATTTGCAAGGGATAGAGAAGGAGGAGCTAATGTCCCCAGTGTTTGCTCCCTTCTAGCTCATACATAGCAATGATTTGAATTTTGCATGTAAATCAAATAACTTAAGAAATATTTGCAAGGATTAGAAAGGGGGGGTAAATGCCCCCAACGTTTGCTCCCTTTCAGCTCATGTATAGTAACGCTTTAGGAAATACTCATTAATAGGTAGTTCTCTTATGCTATTACTATTTGCAATCTTATATGAGCCATTGGCGTAGGCCTCTTGGATGACGTAAGGCCCTTCCCATTTGGACTCAAACTTGCCAATGAACATACCACCTGCCATTAGTTTGATCTTTAGTTTGAGAATTAGATCTCTCAGATGATAAGCTTAGTGTTTAACTGATTGGTTATATGCCTTGGCCATGCGGGCTTGGTATAACTTGATCCTTTGTTTGACTTGTAATCGCTTTTTATCCAAAGCGTCGAGCTCATCGAACTATAACTTGGCTTATTGATCCATCATCAACCCTAAGTGAATACCAGAGAATATGGAGTTACATTGGTTATTATTCAGTGAGTAGTGCGATAAGCCCAAAGTGCCTCTGGCAATTTGAGATGTCATTGCTGCTTGTTCTTATTCGCCGTTCTTCTCATAATCCGTAGGATGACCTTGTTGAACGCTTCTACTTGGCCATTTCCTTGTGGATGATATGGTGTAGAGAATGCATGTTTGATACCTTGTTTTAGGAAAAACCTTTCCATTTCTTCATTTCTGAATAGAGTGCCATTGTCCAATGTAATCTGGTAAGAGTTACCATATTGGTACACGATCTTGAACTTGATGAACTCGATTACTTCTTTGGCTTTGACTCTCTTGTATGAGTCAGCTTTTGCCCATTTGGAGAAGTAATCAGTTGCTACTAGAATGTAGGCATATCTCTTAGAAGAAGGAGGGTTGATTGGGCCAATAATGTCAAATACCCACCATGCAAACGGCTAAGAGATACTTGTTGGTACTAACTTTGATAGTGTTATGTGTCAAATATCCTTATAAAGCTGACATTAGAGACATGATTTGGCAAATTGTAATGAGTCTGAGACCATGGTAGGCAAATAGTATCTTAGGCATTTGATTCATCTATATAATCTTTGACCAAACGGATGCCCATCGCATCTACTAGAATGTGCTTGCATGAGTGTATATCGAATCTCTTCCCTATTAAGATAAAGGAGCCAGAGTCCATCATATGCTTGGTAATATAGTGTATTATTGTAATATACACATATCAAGTAGCTCTTTTTCTTAGGACTAATCTTTCCTGCAAGCTTTCTGGGAGGATTCCTTATTATAAGTAGTCGATGTACGGGATTCGCCAATCAGCCACCATTAGTCCCATGCAGGCTACACATTCCACTTGCTTAGAGTTTCTTCATCATATGAGTCGGGAATGCAGTTTCGTTGCTCAACTTTGACAATGACTTCTTGGCCTCCAGCTATGGCCAAAGCAGTTGCCAAAAGGAAAGAATCAAACATGTGTTCTCTACACTATATCATCCACAAGGAAACGAGTAGAAGCATTTAACAAGGCTATCCTAAGGATTATGAGAAGAACAGTAGATAAGAACAAGCGGCATTGATACCTCAAATTGCCAAAAGTGCTTTGGGCTCATCGCACCACTCACTGAACAATAACCGATGTAACTCCATATTCTCCAGTGTTTGGGGTAGAGGCGGTCTTGCCCTTGGAAATGAAATTGCCATTATTAAGAGTTGCAACACACTCAGGGTTGACAATAGATCAATATACAAAGTTTTGGTTCGAGGAACTTGATGTTGGTTTCCAAAGTATGGCTTAACCCAAGAGGGAGGGGTGAATTAAGTATATAGAAATTTATTACTTAACCCCTATTAGACAAATTTTCTCTTTTCATGCTTGTGTGTGGTGTGATATAAAGTGACTGATAAAACTGTAAAGTGCATGAATGATAAAGCGAGTAAACAAACACACATAAATAATACAATTTTTATAGTGGTTCGAGAACCCTATCCTTACATCCACTCTTCTAAGAGCACCTACTCATTGTGCCTTGGGTTCCACTATATCCCGTACAATGGAAATACAACAGTGTTTCGGACACTCTTCTATATTCCAGCTCTAGGGGGCGTAAATGAGTGTCCCCAACACTCTTATGGATTCCAGCTTCAAGTGGTGTAAACTAGTATCCCTAACACTCTTCTAGATTCTATCTCTAGGGGGCATAACTCTGGTTTTATGAGCTAACCAAAAACTCTACCTTTGCAAGTATTTTGTGTACATGAATATGCCTCTATCTAGGTTGGTGAGTACACACTATTAAAGCACAAATAAAATGATAACACACTAAGCATATTACAGTGATTTTGAACTTCCTTGATATAGTGTTGATGTGGCGTTGAAGCTCTTTGATCTTAACAACTCTTGGAGTGAAAACATTTTGAGGACTTGGAATGGGTTTCTTGTTGATAGATTCGACTTTGTCACTTAGAACCCTCAAACTCCTTAGTGATCTTTGTGAGGACTTGATCTTTCAGTAACTCTTTGTAGCACATAAGATCTCCCTTAGATATGTAGAAGAAGTAGGCCTTGAATAGATAAACAAAATGAAGCTTTTGAATGATATTTGAAGGTTAAAGCTTTTGGTCTAGGGATTTAAAGATTTGTGAAAGGTGTTAGGCTCAATCCCTTTTTCTTCTTCAACTCCTTCCCCCCTTGAAATGTCCCAGCATATTTCCTTAAATAGCTCTTCTCAAGAATTTGACAATTGGAGAAGATGAGTTCCATTGAATTCAAAAAACAGAGAGGTATGAGCAACATTAATGTAGAAGAACGTTTGATGTTTTCTCTCATTGGAATGCATTATCTTCTAATTGGCTCTTAATCTGTTGGAAAGTCTATAACCTCATTTTTGACAGAAAACGAGATGATTGCACCAAGGTGAAAAGCTTTTTGCAGAGCATTAAATCTCTAACATATTTGAAAATAACAATTTTTAATGTAGCGTCATTACTGTAGCAGTGTTACTTTAGCAAATCACTATAGCTCTGCTTCGTTTGGAGTAAGTAGTAGACAAATATTTGTCTATTGGTTACTGTACTAGCATTACTATAGTAGATCACTGTAGCATCACGCCGCTTTATTTATTACTTCATCTGCTGATGAAGCTTTGTTTGTTACATTATAGCAGAGTTCTTATAGTATCATTACTATAGCAAATTATTTTAACACTTCATTTGTTGCCTCTACTTCATCTGATGCTTTTTCTTTGTTTGTCGGTTATTGTAGCAAATTACTATAGCAATTTGTCTACTACTTCGTCTGATGCTTCAACTTCGTCTATCACTATAGCAACATTGCAGAAAATTACTGTAGCAATTTGCCTTCGACTTCGTTTGATGCTTTGACTTTGTCTGTCATTGTAGCAGCACTATAACAAAAGTACTGTAGCAAAATTACTTTAGTAGTGAACCTGCACTTGGAAATTTCTGCACTTTTGTCATATTGTTAACTTGATATTTTTTATTATAAATCAAAATACATTTATCCACATATAATATATAAAAGTTAGAGTATGGATAAATCATTTAAGCACAATTTCTTTTTCATGTAAAGAATATCTTCTATGAAGCACGTTTATCAAAATGTATTTATCCTCACATGATTTTTCAAGTTGTAGACCACGGATCAATCACATATTGTGTTTTTTATCATAATATAATTATCCATATGAAATTTGCATAAGTTGTAAAGCATGAATATATACTTTAAATTATGATTTTATATTTATAAATTTATTTAAGCTCTCATTCTTTTTCATTCAAGAAGATATCTCTTTAAAGCACTTTTAATATATGATCTAAGGTATGATAAACAAGGTTGAAAGCAATATTGATTAATATATTTTTTTTAAGACTTATATCAAGATGTATGACATTCCAATGAGGCACGCATATTTCAAACATATCTTTTTACTTTTCAAGCTTTCTATACTAGAAGCATCATTAGCATAAATTAAGTCTTAAGACAAGTTTTGTTGACATCAAAATCATACAATAATCCCAACACTTGATGCTTTGGATGAAAAGCAATTACAAGCCAAACAAAGGATTAAGTTACACCAAACTCACATAATCGAGGCATATAACCGATTAGTTAAATACCAAGCTTATCGCTCGGGTGATCTAGTTCTCAAAGTAAAAACTGAACTAATGGCGGGTGTCAAGTTAATTGGCAAATTTAAGCCCAAATGGGAAGGGCCTTATGTCATCCAAGAAGCCTAAGCTAATGACTCATACAAGATTGCAAACAGTAATGGCATAGAAGAACTATCTATTAATGGGCATTTCCTAAAGTGTTACTATGCATGAGCTGGGAGGGAGCAAATATTGGGGCAATTGCTCCCCCCTCCTTTCAAAAGACCCGTTCTATATGTAGATATTCAATTATCACTATGCATAAAATGTGCAAAAATGAAAATACATCTTTTCATTTAATACAAGTTTGATAATTACAAATCTTTCCTATCCGGTTGAACATCATCTAAATCTATTCAGAGAAATTTCCTAGAAATCTTCTTCTTACAGGAATTAAAAACCTGCCTAAAATATACAACCACTTGTTGAAGCAATATTTCTTGGCACTCAGGTTCTACGACCAACTGCTCCAGGCGTAGTTGATGAACCCGAGAGAGCTCAATAGTCTGCTCTACCTTCAGCAAATTGACCTCCCTCTGGGAAGCCGCCTCCCTGCCTTCTAGATCATTGATTTTCTGCTACAGCGCCTCTTTCCTTCCAGCAGCTTCCACCTCCAACTGAGCCAGCTGCTCCACCTTAGAATCTATGGTAGCTACTGCGGTGTCACGGTCAGCCTTCGCCTTAGCGAGAGCTTCCTCTGCCTCCTTCTAAGATGCCTTCGTAGAATCTCGCTTCGAGACCAAATTATCCTCCCTGGCCTTGAGGGTTGAAGCAGGCCCTTCCATCTCTCGAAAGTGGTTTCGCTCCTCTTCCAACTCTGCTTTCAGAGCAATCAGTTAGGTAGACCCATGGTCCTACCCATTTCAAACCGCCGAAGAGGAAAGCCTTCTCCGCCACCAATCCAGCTCCTCCTCTGCCTCCTCTAGACACTCCGACTCAATACATAAATGATCCCGCATACTGGCAAGCTACTACTCACAACAACTCATCTGATCGATGAAATTCTGCCTTGTGATTGAGTTTCATACAATTTTCAAAGCAGATTCCACCACCAGGTCATCCCAAGGCATCTCGAAGGCCCAGGAGCGATCCGCAAGATAATAAAGCTTGGTTACAAAGATCACCACCTATTTGGATGCTCCAAGAGGGAAGTAATTGGGGTTGTTTCCCTATGAACAGAACTAGAAGGGAGCGGAAGCTTGAGAGGAGCCCAGACTGATTGGGGCAGCAACTCCACTTGAAGGTGCAGAACCAGGGGTAAATATTGTTCCACTTGAACTTGAAGCTTCACTGCAAAAGTGTTGTGTTGAAGGAGCCAAACTAGAGCCAAAGTATGGATGCTTTAGAGCATGAGATAGCTGATCAGAAGAAAATAACCAATAATAAGATCGAAACAAAAAAAGTCAGTACCTTCAAAGAAAGATTTTAGCACCTTCTTATTAAAAGTGGGCAAGAGAGATACTCACCTGTAAAAGTAGTAGAAGGATGGGAGATAGTAGTAGAAGAGGATGCCTCAACAACTGCTGAAGTTTCTTGAGTCCTCGCAATTGCTGGCCTCTCTCGGACCTCTTCCATCTCCTCAACAGCAACTTTTGCGGACCCCCTAGTTGCAGTCGACTCCGAAACCACTACCAAAGCTGCATCGACTACATGCTCGGAACCATGAAAGACAAAACCAACCAAAAAATGAATCACAAGGAAGTTCGTGCAGACAAGAAGAGATCGGAAGAAATCGATGTAGAAGAAGATGGATACATTACCCCTCCAAAGTGACCACCAACATTCCCTAGAGAAAGGACCCTCTCCATAGTGGTGACCTCGGGAATAGAGGATGTAGGCAAATTCGCCATGGTGGCCTGACCATGTCCGAAGGAAGAAGTCGGGATGACTAAGAGGTACTTTTACAGGAGGAGACGTCAATCGAATGGGTTTGCAAAGATTGAGCCTCCTCAACCATTTTCGGTTGAGGTTCTAGGACAATAGACCCCTCCTTAGATGACTTGGGAGAAGAAGAAGAAGTGGCACTGATGAAAACTTTCCTTCTTTGCCTCCGGGCAACCATCTTCACTCTAGGCTGCATGAGTGAAACTAATCGACCAATTGCAGGGGCACCCATTAGGGCGAAAACCTTCACCTAGCGAGGACCAATGCAAACATGAGGAAAAATATCACGCTCTTCCTCTATCACAGAGGTTAAATCCTGGAATAAAGATTCAAAAGAGGGAAGAGGATTATGAATAATAACTTCTTGACTTGAAAGGCCGCATAAAAAATCTGCTTGGCGACAGTGATTAGTAAATTCGTGTTGTCTTTAGGATCACCGAGTACATTTTGATGACTTGAAATTTAGTGGGTCGCCTCAAGCCAATGGGCGGATAGGGTGACACACTCTAGACTGGGTTGCTAGAAACTGGGTCAACCTAAAGAATGAATATTTTGATCTATTTGGTTTTTCCTAGGTGGAATCAAGACCAGGTGATTTTTATTGTTTAGACTATAAAAAACTATATAGACAGTAAGTGGTTTATGACCGAATTGTCTCGAAAGAACTCAGGATCAGGTGATCTCTATTATATTTAGACCTGAAAGAGACCAAAAAAAAATAGGTAACCTAGGTTTGAATCAACTTTCTCATATTGCTCATGAAAAGCTTAGGAAGAGTAGGCTAGGTTAATTGGGTTTAGCTCAGCTCTCTCAATTACCCATGAGAAGCTTAGAAAGAGTAGGACCGGGATAACTGGATTTAAGGTCAACTTTCTTAAAACTTTTCTTCTAAAAAGGAGAGAACTTTTTTCTGGACTGAAGGCTTGGAGGATTCTTTACGAGGCAAGTGCCTCCCTTGGGGCCGAGGCTTTTAGCCTACTAGATATTTGTTCTTCACGAGGTAGGTTCCCCTCCTGACGTAAGAGGCTTTTAGCTTATTGGATATTCATTCTTCATGAGGCGGGTGCCTCCCCTGACATCAGAGACTTTTGGCTTACTAGATATTCTTCTTGGTGCCTGAAGGCACTCTATGATGGTCTCACCATGGTACACACATAGGTCCCACCCACGATGTGGTATGGTAGGTCTCACATGATCAACAGATAACAAGATGTTGCTAGATTGAATAATTAAAATACACTAAAATTGGCAAAACACTAATGAAATCCTAAAAATGATAGAGTGGTTCTGGAAGATAATCCATAAAAATCAGGGAGATAATGATAGTGTCTTAAATCAATTAAGAATTATTATTAGTACTAATCACTATTATTAGTACTAATCATGATTAGGCTTAATTAACTCAAAGTGTAATTAGGCTTAATTTATGCAACCTGACTCTACGATCTCTCACAAGTTAATGACAGAGATTGTCCACTTTTGGTTTTCCATAGGATATTGAAAAATACCACTCATCCAGTCACCTGAAAGCTCAAGTATAGGACCGAGTCACTCAGTCATAACTCATCGAATCACTGAGTCACGACTCACCGAGTCAAACTTTAGTAAATACCACTCACCAAATCATTCAAAAACCTAAGTCCATGACTGAGTCACTCAGCTATGAATCACTGAGTCATTGAGTTATGACTCATCGAGCTAAACCTTAGCAAATACCACTCTAACTAAATCATTCAAAAGCCTAAGTATAGGACTGAGTCACTCACCAAGTCAAACTTTAACAAATACTATTCATCCAATTATTCAAATACCTAAGTCGAGGATTGAGTCACTGAGCTATGACTCACCGAGTCAAACTTTAGCAAATATCATTCACCAGATTAGCTAAACCTAGTTAACCTGACCTACTCTTTCTAAGCTTCTTATGGGCAATGTGAGAAAGCTGACCCTAAATCCTATTATCCTGGTCTCACTTTTCCTAAGCTTCTCATGGGCAATTGAGAAAGCTGTAGTAAAACCAGTTAATCGGGCCCACTCTTCATAAACTTCTCATGAGCAATATGAGAAAGTTAAACCAAACTTAGGTCACCTATTTTTTTCTGGTCTCTTTCAGGTCTAAACATAACAGAGATCACCCGGTCTTGAGTCCTTCTAGGATATGCCAATTTGGTCATAAACCACTTACTGTCTCTATGGTTTCTTACGGCCTAAATAATAGAAATCACCTGGTCTTGATTCTATCTAGGATAAACCAATTGGATCAAAACAATCATTCTTCAGATTGACCCAGTATCTTGCAACCCAGTCTAGAGCGTGTCACCTTATTCGCCCATTGGCTTGAGGCGACCTACTAAATTTCAAGCCATTGTAATGTGCTTGACGATCCTAAAGACAACACATATTTATTTCAAGTGAGAGAGTGTGTGTTTTATTTTTGTATTTCTAAGATGCATTGTACTTTTTCTTTTAATCAAGAATTTTCTTTCGTTATGAAGATTAATTAGGACCACTTGTGGTCTGGGATGTAAATATATAATTTTTTGATGTACTCAAAAAGTATAATCAATTGAAGACAATCAATGAAAGTGAAAATTGTCTAATCCATTAGTATAATTCTTCATGTTATTCCATTTTTTGTCGTCCTCTTTTCGTACTTGCTATAAAAATAAATTCTTCATATGGGATGACTCCATTCACCGACAATTTTCCATCGCGGACTTTCACATAGTCTCCACCTCTGGCTACAACTCTTTTGATGAGGACATCACCAGCACTAAAACCTTTACCCTGGAGGACAGGAGGAGCTTTAAAGATCACTATATCTGTGACATCAGGATCTTTAAAATAATATGACACCTTCTTTGCCAGAATGCGATCTCCCGCCTGATTTTCTATAACTCTACAAATGCCCCCCAGTGAACACTCGACATGGGTAAGCATTTCAACGAAGTAGGCATGGTGCTGGTCACCGCCCTTGTATCCTAGAAAATCAGCATGTCATTAATTCAACCATGAATTTAACTCTGTTTGAACAGTTTCAGCAGCATCCCTTTCATGATCTTTGTTATCCATTTGAAGAAGGTAACTGTCCATCAACAAAGGTGAGCCTCTTAGTTCACTTAATCGAGGAAAATCAATCCCCTATGATGCCCACGTGAATTGCCTTTGAAATGGATCTTGTGCTTGTGCCTTAAAGCTATATGTTTACGATGGGAGAAAATCGCAACAACTACTTTGACGCTCATGTTTGGGGACCACTTCCTGTCAAGAGCATTGTCTATGCTTCGATACTGGCGCCCACTTAATTTTTTTCTTAAGCCATCAATGAGCCTCGGGCAGCACAAACTTGGTTAGCTATTTCATGACATACACGTTACGCTGATTGTGCAACTTCGGAGTAACTTTGATATCAGGAAGGTCGCCAAGGATATGTAAAATCAATTTTTTTTGCGAAGTTCGTTCTTTTGGGCAGCCTTGTAAATATCTGACTGCCCCCCTCTCCTTTGCCGTTTGTGTGCATGGAGAGGCTGGAATTTTCGCCTCCGATTTCTCCTCCTCCGGGGATAGAAAGAGAATCGAAGAGATGCTTCAGCAGCAGCAGTATTTCTTGGGAGGGATCGCCGCAGCCACCACTCTGCTCAGCTTTCTCTTCCTCCTCTCTGCATTCCACTATGTGAAGGCGAAGAAGAAGGAGAAGGTGGGACCGAAGATCTCCTCGTATGGAAGCTCCGGATCTGAATCCAACAGTAGCAGAAGCGGCTCCACGGATGTGATCATTGCCGGGGCTGGCATTGCTGGGTCTGTTCTTGCTTGCACGCTTGGAAAGGATGGGCGCAAAATGCATGTCATTGAAAGAGATCTCATTGAATTGGACAGATTGGAGTGCTTGAAGATACAAGAAACTGTACGCTCCATGGCATTTTGCGAGTCCAGATCTATTTCGGAGGGCACAGGGCACAATCTTACCTAAGGAGCTTCGGAGAGGAATTGCCACGTTGCAATCATTCATTCGGGGTGAGAAAACAAGAAGGGAGTTTGCAGTTCTTGTACAGAGATATCATGCTGCTGTGATTATACAAAAGCATGTGTGGAGAAAGGTTGCTCGAAAAGATTTTGTAAATGTTCGAAGTGCCTGATACAATCTGTTATTCGTGGCTGGCTTGTTAGGAGTTGCGTTCTAACTGCAACAAAGACAATTGGAAACAAGAAAGACCACGTGAACTCCCACGTGGGGGGGCCCACTGCGTGATTTGCCAGAAGACGAGTTCACACATCGGCCCCGAAAACAAGACCTCCTTTATGGTGTCCAAGCAGAACTCTTTTGCTTCTTCAGGAGAGCACACATCTTTGGCTGAATTGAGCTAGTTTCTTAATCTATTCCAGAGCTACACCTTCATTGGACCAGGGATATCTAGGTCATGGAACTCCTTCAATTTGGAAGCAATAAGAGAAGATATTTCCTAATCCCGCAGGTCAGCTGCTAAAAGTGTCCTGGCATGGATGAATTCCTCAACCCGTCCATTCGAGAATCTGCCCAGGAGTCGGGGACCTTGCCCATGCTTCGACCTGCACTCGAACGTCTGAATTTCATTATCCCGATCAAAGAAGACTTCCACCCCCTCGCCGTAGATCTGCACCAGCATATTCCGAGGCAGCAGACCGTTCTCCATCTTCCATTTAATCTGGAAAACCTCATTCGTCATTGCCCCTTTTAGCAGCACCACCTCCAGCGCCTTCGCATCAGCAACATTGCTCCAGTCGGAAGCCAGAGAGTGTAGGATCTTCTTCGCTTCCTTCAGGATCCGAGACTCCACATACAAAGCGCCATTGATCCTAGCAAATCCCATCTTTAAATCAAAGACAATCAAAGCTCCAATCTTGGACAGCAATCCTCGAAGTCGAAAGAAATCTCACAGCGAGGGCACTGAAATCTGTCTCGCTGTCATGGTCGAGCTTCTCCACATTTTGCGCATAAGTAACGATGCAGCAGAACAGGGCAGAGTTGCAACAGGCCAGCGCTGTCTACTAGCGTAGGTTGCGTGAAAGAACGCACCTCGTTCAGCCACGTCTGAGATGGAAGCAAAACCAGTGTTGTCGCCTTCTCCATCCGAAACACATGATCCATATCAGAAGGTAGAAGCAAGCCTATATGGCAGGTGAAGTGCGAATCCAAGCTCAGCTCAGCAAGCCACGCTACCCACGTAACCAAAGCTGTCGCTTTCACCTCCGCGACCGAGTCGAGTTGCCAGAGTGGCGCGTCGTCTTCTCATCCGCGACCAACTGGCGTAGCCAAAACAGAAATGAAAAAAGCATCTCTTGCAGGCAGCGTAGGCAGAGTCGTGGGAGAGGAAAACTCTCTCTCTCTCTCTCTCTCTCTCTCTCTCTCTACGTTGAGTGTTGAAGAAATCTACCCATATAGAAACGACACCAAAGGCAATTCTGTAGAGAAGCTTTTAACCAGCATAGGCCACAGCAAAGTTAACCTTTCTTCTACGGCGGCAACAAGCAGCCAAATGTGCAGTTGAATTACAAAAGTCTACCATGCTAGAAAACAGGCAGAGTTCAGTCGCAGGCCTGCTCCAGCACTCGCGTAGACAGAGTGATAAGCCGTGTAACAGCCTTGCCAAAACAAGGGACATCGCGTAGATGGGCAATCAGCAAGGTTCGTGTAGCCAAGCACAGCATGAGGCTTCTCTCTGCCAACTTGCGTAAGCAAAGCACTTCCCACGATCAGGCAGCATATCAAACAGCTCGCGTAGACAGCACACTTGCTTTCGCTGCCAGATAGCGTATACAGTCTCCCTTCAACAAACTGCGTAGCCAAAGGCAACAAGTTGCCCTCTTTGATTCTGCTGTCGTAAGCAGAGCTTGTTCTGCCTGTGCCGGTTTCTTTGGACCATATGGGTTTACATATGCAGCCTCTAGTGTGATAAATGTTCAGATTTTTTGAGAGCAAGATGTCCGGAGACTGCAATCGATGATATGTAATCACAGCCAAAACAAAGACCAACTTCAAGCTGCCAGTGTTGCATGGTCACTCGCGTAGGCAAAGACTAGCATCGTGGGCAGCCAATGTTGAAAAAGCATCTCCCCTCTGCCAGCCACTTGCGTACTCAAAAAGAGCATGAGGTGGCCTTCTCCGATCCAGCCACCAGTATGAGCCGACCGTGTCATGAAAGCAACATCTTCTTCAAGTGGGTAGCGCAGGCAGATGTAGTCAGAACCCAGAAGTCCTCGCCAGAGGGCTGCAGCGTGTCTCCCTCACCTCCGCAACCGACTAGCGTAGTCAGGAAGCAATGCGTTCAAGGCGCGTAAGCAACTGGTTCTGCCACCAGCAAGCGCTCAACTCGCGTACGCAGCGGGCGAATCAGTCGGGCAGTTTCTACACCCTGCACTCGCGTAGGCAGCGGTATCTCTTCTGGCAAGCTCGCGTAGGCAGCGCTAGCATCCCAATCGCGCAGACGAGCCTTGCCAGATCGCGTAGCCAAGCCACGCCCAGCAGCGCTGCTAGGTCGCATAGGAGAAAAGCAAAAAATTTTCAATTTTGTCATAAGCAAAGTCAAACAAGACACCTTGTGTGACAACAGATCCAGGATGGTAATGATATCGCTGACAGTATGGTAGGTTTTTTCAAGATCTATCATATTTAAATAATTTAATTACATCATGAGAAAGCACTAGTAGATAAATATTAGAAAGAAAAAAAATTATAATTATAATATTTTCTAATAAGTCTATTACATTCAAACCAAAGGAAATTCTAATATATCTGTATTAGGAATATTATCCAATATATCTCAAGCAAATTTAATTAAAATTAGGTAATTAAAAGACTTTAAATTCAGAAATCTTCTATCAAAACTTTTATTTCTGAGAGGGAACATCTGTAGAAGGAAACAAAGGGGGTGAGTATAAAACTTAGTAAGCAAAAATAAATTATTAGCACATGTGTTAATTAAAATTTTACACAAGTACTAAATCTTGTATTTCTCTTAATATATTACTCTTTTAACTTAATTTAATCTATTATCTATTGGATAATTAACTCTAAAATCATCTGACCAGCTTGATGAACCATAACCTCAAATCTAGGGAAGTCAAAACTCAACCCTTGGTTATGATTTTATCAAATTTTATGATCTGGCCATAATTTAAAAAATTTGACTCATCTAGTGTGTCCGGAAGGTCTAAAAATCATAAAAACGACTATCTGATCATCCAAAATGGAGATTGGGAGTTCCCAAAACGAGCAGAATTATTCTGGCCATTTGTTCGACCGTCACCGGTGTGATCTGGAGGCGCTGCCGCTGGCGCATCTGGGCCACCACCGGCGGACCGCCTGGGCTATTGCGTCAGGGTCGAAGGCCTGGGCTTTGGCACTGGGCCGCTTGCACCTAGTTTGGGCTCTAGCGCTGGGCCGCTCTAGCGTTGGGCTGCTTGTGCCTGGTCTAGGCTCTAGCGCTGGGCTGCTCGCACCTGGGCTCGGTTCGTCTGGGTTTTGGTGTTTAAGGAGGGGGCAGGGATGTTGGGCCAAGCTGGCCGGCCTAGACGTCTTTCTCAGCCACTAGACAAAATAAAAAAAAGGCAGGGACTGTGGGGAATTGGCAGGGATGGTGGGATGCTATGCCATCTAATTTGCCATCCAAAACTTCATTCTAAATCTAGTTTTTTTTTAAAATCTAATTCCAATAAAAATCTAGAATTTTGGTCCTCATGGAAAATCCATGAAACTCCTGAATTTTTAATCTATTTCTTACATAAAATCTGAATTCCAAATTTCTCCAAATCTTTTGAAATGTTATTTCTAATAATTAGGAATAATTTACATCATTCTCAATGGTAGTATTTCAAAAATATTATAATAGATACTCTCAAACCTAACATAAAAATCTAACTAATTTACATCATGCTCATAACATAGAACTTCATGTTTCTGCCTCATAAAAATTTTCTTTATTTTTAATCTGTGTACTTACGTACTATCCCCATTACAAGGAACGAATCCTAATCCCAAGCAAAACACATCATATGTCTCATTCTCAATGTCTAACGAATAACATCTAATAAATATAAAACCCTTTGCAGAATCTTATTGTAACAAAAATTTCAAGTCATCTGAACTCGTCCGTACATGCATCCAGTGAAAAATAAAAGGTGAATCTTATTAATGCGTTTCATACAATTTATTCTGCACTTAAGATAGTTTAATCTTTCTAAGCATAATATAAAATCCAACAAAATAGAATATATAAATCCTGAAGAATATTTCTAAATCATTCCAAAGAATATAAATCTAAAATTTATAATTCTATACATGTATTAAATTTATTTAA